>VFSX01000073.1:0-42500 GCA_016618255.1 Chlamydomonas sp. UWO 241
GCCAGCACACGCACACGCACACGCACACGCACACGCACACGCACACGCACACGCACACGCACACGCACACGCACACGCACAGGCACACGCACGCGCACACGCACACGCACACGCACACGCACACGCACACGCACACGCACACGCACACGCACACGCACACGCACACGCACACGCACACGCACACAACCGCGCACACGCACACGCACACGCACACGCACACGCACACGCACACGCACACGCACACGCACACGCACACGCACACGCACACGCACACGCACGCACGCCCACACACACGCACACGCAGACGCACCAACGCACACGCCACCACCGCACACGCAACACGCACACATGCCCCCACGCACCCAACGCACACGCACACGCACACGCACACGCACACGCACACGCACACGCACACAGGCACAACGTAAACACACGACACGCATCACGCACCCGCACCGGCACACGCACACGCACACGCACACGCACACGCACACGCACACGCACACGCACACGCACACGCACACGCACACGCACACGCACACGCACACGCACACGCACACGCACACGCACACGCACACGCACACGCACACGCACACGCACACGCACACGCACACGCACACGCACACGCACACGCACACGCACACGCACACGCACACGCACACGCACACGCACACGCACACGCACACGCACACGCACACGCACACGCACACGCACACGCACACGCACACGCACACGCACACGCACACGCACACGCACACGCACACGCACACGCACACGCACACGCACACGCACACGCACACGCACACGCACACGCACACGCACACGCACACGCACACGCACACGCACACGCACACGCACACGCACACGCACACGCACACGCACACGCACACGCACACGCACACGCACACGCACACGCACACGCACACAACCGCGCACGCGCCTACTCTTCGCTCGTCTTTGCGTGCGAGAAGGCGCGGCCAGGCAAGGTTCCGATTGCGCTCAGTTACTTCCACGAGTATTCCCGAGGAACGAAGTGGGATTGGCTGCAGCAGAAGATGAAAAGGTGCGTGTCACACTGAGTTCTGCCTCTCCTTGCTGCCTCCCCGCCTGACGCCAGCAAAAGTAAAATATCAATCTCTGCCCTCTCTCTCCCTCAACACGTGAGCAGGGATGTGCCCTCATATGCTGGCTGCAGCTGCAAGGAAGGCCTGCAGGCCTCGTGATTGATCGCGCGTCAGGAGGGCTGTGCGCCGTAGGAGCGTGCGCGTCCCAAGCAGCACAAACCACAGCGAGCCCCCCCTCCCCCCTCCCTACTGCAGCAGCCTCGGGATTGGCGAGCAGCTGCATGCGTGTAGCACAACACACACGCGCACACACACATACACACACACACACACAGACACACAAGCGCACACACACACACGCACACGGCAACGACACAACAACAGCCCACCCCTGCCTTGTCTCTTATAGAGATCCGCCCTAGCGCGTGTGTTTTGCCGTGTGCACGTGGCTGTGTGGCTGGGGGCGGCAACTCTGGCCGTGCACAGGCGCTCGCAGTGTTTTTACAACACGCGTTCAATGCACAAGTAAGCCTGACAAGAACGAGTCCAGGGAGATGGGGAGTTCAGTAAGCAGATGTTTGCTAGCAAGGAAGAAGAGGATGCAACGCCTTGTAGGGGCAAAAGCCTGACAAGAACGAGTCCGAGACGGGGAGTTCAGTAAGCAGATGTTTGCTAGCAAAGAAGAAGGGGGGCGCAACGCCTCGCAGGGGCAAAAGCTGTGTATGCATGTGTGTGTGTTCTTGCGCGCAACTGTGGAGCAGCTCAGCGTGCACTGTGTGCCACCACTGTATGCCCGACTGCTCTACCGGAGTGCGAATCTGCAGCCAGAAGAAAGAGGAGAGGACGAGCGGAGTGTGGGGTTCGATGCAGGTAGCGCACAACGCAGCCGTGCCATGCGCGAGGGGGGCGGAAGCCTGGAGGCACCAGCTCACGCTCCCCCCTTGCGCAGCTGGGCGAGGCGCGCGCCGAGCGCACGTGCAAACGCCGCGTCCTTGACCGTCAGCTTGGAGAGCGCGACTCGCATCTGCTTCACGGCAGCGACGTTGAAGCTGGGCAGCTTCGGGTTGCCGCCGCCATGAGCGCGCCCATGAACGCGGCGTTATTGGCGACGTACCCGTGCGTGGCCAGCGCGGACGCCGTGTCGGCCAGCTCGTGTGCCGTGAAGTCGGGGAGCCTTGGTGCGGCGACCACCAGCAGCGCGCCCATGAACGCCGCATCGTGGTGGTCTGCCTTGCCCAGCGCCATCGCCATGGTGCACAGATCCTGCGTCGTAAAGCTGGGGAGGTGGGGCTTGGCCACCACCAGCAGCTCTCGCATGAACGCCGCGTCCTCGTGGCCGAGCTTGGTCAGCGCGAACGCCGTGTTGGCCAGATCCTGTGGAGTGAAGTTGGAGAGGTTGAGAGTCGCCGACTCCAGCAGCGCCCCAATGAAACCTGCGTCGATGTAGCCGAGGGTGGCCAGAGCCCACAGCGTGCTGGCGATGTGCTGGGCCTCAAAGCTGGGCAGCTTGGACGACGACGCCTCCAGCAGAGCGTCCATGAACGCTGCGTCTGTGTGGCCGAGGGTGGCCAGAGCCCACGCCGTGTTGACAATCTCCTGTACAGTGAAGTCTGGGAGCTTGGACGTTGCCGTCTCCAGCAGAGAACTGATGAACTCTACGTTGCTGTAGCCAAGGCTGGCCAGAGCCCACGCCGTGTTGACAATCTCATGCACAGTGAAGTCTGGGAGCTTGGACGTCGCTGCCTCCAGCAGAGACCCGATGAAAGCGGGGTCCTTGTGGCCCAGCTTGGCCAGCGCCCACGCCGTGTTGGCCGAGTGCTGGGCTTCGAAGCTGGGCAGGTGGGGCTTGGCGGCCTCGAGGAGCGCACCCACAAACTCTGCGTCGTTGTGGCCGAGGGTGGCCAGCGCCCACGCAGTGTTGGCAAGGTCCCGCGCCTGGAATCTTGGAAGCTTTGACGCGGCGGCCTCGAGCAGCGCACCCATAAACGCTGCGTCGTTGTGGCCGAGGGTGGCCAGCGTCCACGCCGTGTTGGAAAGGTCCTGCGCCTGGAAGCTCGGAAGCTTTGACGCGGCGGCTTCGAGCAGCGCACCCATGAACGCTGTGTCGTTGTAGCCCAGGGTGGCCATCGCCCACGCAGTGTTGGCCAGGGCCCGGGGGTTGAAGCTGCTCAGCGGAAGCGTGGCGGCCTCCAGCAGCGCACCCATGAACGCTGCATTGTGGTGGTCCAGCTTGGCCAGCGCCATGGCCAGGTTGAACAAATCCGGGGTAGTAAAGCTGGGAAGATGGAGCTTGGCCGCCACCAGCAGCTGTCGCATGAACGCTGCATCACGGTGGCCCAGCTTGGCCAGCGAAAAAGCAGTGTTGGCCAGCTCCTGTGAAGTGAAGCTGGACAACTTGGACGTCGCCTCCGTCAGCAGAACGCCCATGAACGCCGCATCATGGTGGTCCAGCTTGGCCAGCGCCATCGCTGTGTTGGCCAGGGCCTGGGCTTCAAAGCGGGGGAGCTTTTGTGTGGCGGCCGCCAGCAGAGTGCCCATGAACGCTGCGTCTTTGTGGTCCAGCTTGGCCAGCTCCATCGCCGTGATGCACAGATCCTGCGTCGTGAAGTTGGAGAGCTTGGAAGTTGCCACCTGCAGCACCTCTCGCATGAACGCCGCGTCTTTGTGGTGCAGCTTGCCCAGCGCCCACACGCTGTTGGTCAGCTCCTGGATGTTGAAGTTGGGGAGCTCCGGAGTCGCCGCCGTCAGCAGCGCACCCACAAACGCAGCAGCGCCGTCGACGCCCAGTTTGGACACCGCCCACAGGCTGTTGGCCAGCTCGTGCGCCTTCATGTCGGGCAGCCTCTCCCCAGCGATGTTGAGCAGCTGGGCTGCGCCTGCCTGCGACGTGCTGGCGTGCATGGGCGAGCCCAGAGGCGCAAGCTTGGCCAGCCGTGCGAGTGCAACGCTCGCGTGGATGTAGTTGAACGCGGGGCTCTCGTTCTGCAGAACCACCGCGAACAGCTCGTCTGCACTCTCGCAGGCGTTGATGCGCGTTGTAAGCAGCGGCCCTCCCATGCGCCCGCCCCTGCGGTAGGCGCCCGTGCCGCGACCTCCCATGCTTCCACCGCCCATGCTTCCATCGCCTCCCATGCCGCGGCCGCCATGGCCATGATACCGCTCCCTAGAGACCACCGCTCCGCTGTCATCTCCCATGGGCGATCTCGCATGCTCCACGCTGTCGCCTCCCATGCGCCCACAACCGCGACCGGACGACTCCATCTGGGCGTGGGCGGGAGGGGGGTCAGATGATCAGTCGTTGGGGAAGCTGTGTGGTGGGTGTGTCATGGGGGGGGGGGGGGGGGATTGCACATCGCATGGGATGATGCGGTGGGGTGATGCGATCATCGCATGGGCGGATTGTGGGCGATCTGCACGCACCTAGCCTCTCCCTTTATCCGCGACTTAGAGGCTGCGATGCGTCGGCATGGTTGCTCGAGAGATCCACGCGAGAAGCAGAGGAGGCAGGGGGCAGGGGGGAGGCAGCTGACGCCCTTCCAGCATGCAGAGAGGCAGCGGACGCCCTTTCAGCACGCGGATAGGCAGATCAATCACACCGCACATCACGTGACTTGAGAAGCGAAGAGACGTTGGAGACGGTGTGAGCGTTCGGTATGGGAGCGGAAGGTGGGAAGTGTGGGGGCCGGAAGAGGCGCGCTCCAGAGGGGGGCTGTCGCGCGTAGGAGGGGAGGCTGTCGCTCGAACTCGCAGCATGCGCGTCCCCAAGCAAGGCACCTGCTTCCAGGTCGATGAGAAACTGGCGACTTGTCCCACGACACATCTACTCTCCTGCTTACAGCCCCTCGCACTCGCTCGCCGCCCGCCCGCCGACCCCGCACAGTAACAAACTTCGGGCTAGAGCACATCTGCGCCTGCGTGCTGTGCAGCCATGCTGCGAACACGGCCTCACGGCAGCTATAGTGGATCCGAGCCTGCGGCTTGTGCAGCCAGGCCGCCCCAGACCTCTGGCAGCTGCGCGACTGCGCCGACGGTGAGCACGCACGGCGAAAGCTGCTCGCCCTGTGTGCGCAGGCGAGAGCAGTTGCAGAGTAAGCGTGTTATACCGGAGGTCCCAAGTGCGGGCGAGGAGCGTTGGTGCGGCGCGGTCGGCCCTCCTGTCTGCATGCGGCTGGCCCACCCATCACCGTCCCACCTGCGTATCGCGCAAGATGTCGCCCAGCATGCTGGCCCACACCCGCTGTTCCGGCAGCCCAGCGGACCGCACCAGTAGCACGGGCGTGTCGCGGTCCCTGAAAACGGCACACGCGATACACATGCGGAGCGTTCAGGGCACCTGGGCACACAGCTGTCTGTGTGTGCGTGTGTGCATTGCATGTGGTGGATGGAGGCGCTTCGCAGGCAATGTTCCAGGCAGCCTGCCGAGCATCATCGACACTGTCTGGCAGCCCTCGCCCGGCCATGCACACGTGCTTGCATCTTGTTCGTACGTGCGTGCATGCATGCATGCATGTGTGTGCGTGTGTGTGTGAGTGTGTGTCCCCCCCCCCTCCAGCAGCCAGCAGCGCGTCGACGATGCCCGGCAGCCCTTTCCCGACCATGCACACGCACTTGCTTGCATGGTGTGTGGGTGTGTGCATGCATGCGTGCGTGTGCATGCGTGCTTGCTGTGTGTGCCCACCTCCCACCGGCAGCCAGCAGCGCGTCGACTATCCCCGGCAGCGCTTTCCCGGCCATGAGCACGCGCTTGCATGCATGTTGTGTGAGTGTGTGCGTGCATACGTGCGTGTTACTTTGTGTGTGTGTATGTGTGTGTGCACGTGTGTGTGTGCGTGCATGCATGCATGCGTGTGTGTGCCCACCTCCCCCCGGCAGCCAGCAGCGCGTCAACAATGCCCGGCAGCCCTTTCCCAGCCATGAGCACGACCAGCGTCGGCACGCGCGAAAACGCTGACCAGTCAGTCCCGGGCACGTCGTGGCCGCTTACCACGGCAAAAGAGAAGCCCAGCTGGACGTCTGCGGGGTTGAGGGTTTTAAGGTTTAGGGTTGGGGGATTGAAGCTTTGGGTGTAGAGTCTAGCTAGGGGGTTAAGGATTTAGGGCTGAAGGCGTTGGGGTTCAGGTCGTGGCCGCTCGCGACGGCAAACGAGAAGCCCAGCTGGACGTCTGCGGGGTTTAGGGTAGAGGGTTTGGGGGTTAAGGGGTTGGGGAGTTGGGGGCCTTTGAAGGGTCGGGTTTAGGGTCTAGAGGGGTAAGGGTTTAGGGCTTAGGGGTTTGGGGTTCAGGTCGTGGCCGCTCAAGACGGCAAACAAGAAGCCCAGCTGGACGTCTGCGGGGTTGAGGTTCAGGGTTTGGGGTTGAGGGTTTGGGGATTGAAGTTTCGAGTCTGCGGTCTAGGGGGGTAAGGGGTTAGGGTCAAGGCGTTGGGGCTTACATCGTGGCCGCTCACGACGGAAAACGAGAAGCCCAGCTAGATGTCTGCGAGGTTTTACAGTTTAGGGTAGGGGCCCCCAAGGATTTGGTGTTTAGGGCAGCTCACTAAAAAAAAGCTGTTGAGTGAGCGAGTGAGAGGGAGAGAGAGAGGCGGCGTGAATCGGGGGTGGGGGGTGGAGGGGGGGGCTCGCAACGCTCGGGGCCACGCACAGCCGACCGACAGCCACACGGACGAGAAGCATTTCAACCACGCAGTTGCAGTTCAGGATGCAACACGCCTCAGAGCGGTGCCAAGCAAGTCCCTCTTCTCCCCTCTCTCCCCTGCCTCCCGCATGTGACAGTGCTCTGTGGACGTGCCCATGACAGCAGGCCAAGAGGGTCCTAGGTGAAGGCCGAGGAGCCGTTGGCCCTTACTACAACTTACATTCGGCCAAGTAAGGCGGTAGGGACACGCGCGTTCCCTGAGTACTTGTATTTTGCCTGGGCATTCGCATTGCGCGCACACGCACACACACACACACACACACACACACCTGTCAACGGCACACCCGCGAGCAGCGGGGCAGCGAGGGCAGACGACACGCCTGGCACCTGCAGCACGCGGCATGTGTGTGTGTGTGTCAGCATGGCGCGTTTTTTTTTTTGCTGTGTCATAGTGTGAACTAAACCGCCATTGGCATGCACTAAACCGGCAGCAAGGGCAGCGAGGGCAGACGACACGCCTGGCACCTGCAGCACGCGGCATGCGAGAGAACAGCACGGTGTGTGCGCATGTGTGTGTGTGTCTTGATGTGCGCATGTGTGTGCGCGTGTGTGTGTGTGTGTGTGTTGGCACCTGCAGCACGCGTCATGCGAGAGAACAGCACGGCGTGTGTGCATGTGTGTGCGTGTCTTGATGTGCGCGTGCGTGTGTGTGTGTGTGTGTGTGTGTGTCGGCACCTGCAGCACGCGGCATGCGAGAGAACAGCACGGCGTGTGTGCATGTGTGTGCGTGTCTTGATGTGCGGTGGGAACTGTAACGTATTTCTCTCTCTCTCTCTTGATGTGCGCGTGCGTGTGTGTGTGTGTGTGTGTGTGTGTCGGCACCTGCACGCGCATGCGAGAGAACAGCACGGCGTGTGTGCATGTGTGTGCGTGTCTTGATGTGCGGTGGGAACTGTAACGTATTTCTCTCTCTCTCTGATGTGCGCGTGCGTGTGTGTGTGTGTGTGTGTGTGTGTGTCGGCACCTGCAGCACGCGGCATGCGAGAGAACAGCAAGGCGTGTGTGCATGTTTGTGCGTGTCTTGATGTGTACTGCTGTGGCCTGCTTTGTACTGCTTTGTACTGCCTAAACCCTAAAACCTAAACTGCTGTGCGCTAGTATACGCTGGTGTGTACTATCTGTACCCTGTTCACATGCGGGACACACATTGCAGGGTGGGTAGTTGTGTGTGCTTTTTATAAATGTGTGTGTGCATCTCCCCCCATGCAGGATGCCATGCGGCACCGATCTCGACGAGTTGATCGACAAGCGGAAGAGCTGGCGCCCGTCAATACATGCTGGACATTGGTCAAGATGGCTGCCCGTGGAGGCGGGCTACCATCACGGCTTCAGCGGTGGTGACTGCCGAGGCAACACAGAGTAAATCCGCTTCACCAATCGCAGCGTTCGTCACCGCGCTCATCCTCGGGGTCGCTCGTCTGCCGGTGACTGGCGTTGGAAGGTCTGCAGGCAGCCTCCATGACAACTCTGTCGTCCATGCACCCCTGGAGGGTGGGACCTGGCCATGCATGAGGCATGGGGCGCCGGCTGAGCCCCATGCAAACGAGAGCTGGACAGCCATGCACTGCCAGGCGGGGACCGTTCCAGTCAGCGCCAGTCGGCTCTGCCGGCTTGACTGGCCACAAGGCCACTACTGTGACCCTGAGGAAGGTCCTCTCCTATATGCTCCTTGCCAGACATGTCTCTCAGAGACCGCTGTTTGGGGTAGTCTAGCCGGCGGGAGCGGTAGTCTATCGGCCGGGAGCCGGCGGTACTCTAGTACTTTAGTGTGCTGGAGTATCGGCAGGTGTCTCGAGTAGAAGAGTAGCCTGCTTAGCTGGAAACCCCGTGTAACTTGATACTTGTGTGTGTGTGTGTGTGAGTGTGCATGTTTGCGTGTGTCCATGTGCATGCACGCGTGCCCAAGTGGGCGCAAATGTGGCGGAACCGAGTGCGGGCGCGCACCATTTCATACTGCACGCCAGCGGCTGAGAGCGCTGCAGCTTCACTCGACATCCGTGCAAAGACGCCTGGGTCGCCACCCTTGAGGCGAACCACTGTGCGTCCGGGCGCCTACGCGCAGCGTATGTGTGCTGCCTGTTAGGTGCGTCACGAGTGTAAACTCCATGATCATGTGAAGGGTGTGTGTGAGCAAAGAGGGGCGGCGCTGATGATGCGATGTCTGCGTTAGGCGCCGGGTGGGCCGCCCTTGAGGCAAACCACTGTGCGCCCGGGCGCCTGCGCGCAGCGTATGTGTGCTGCCTGAAAGTGGAATCGCGCACGACTGAAAGCTCCATGATGATGGGAAGAGTGTGTGTGAGCGGAGAGGGGCGGCGCTGATGATGCAACATCCGCGCAAAGGGGGGCACTGCCCTTGAGGCGCGCCACTGCCCCGGGCGCCTGCGCAGCGTGTGTGAAGACGTGTGGCAAGGAGAGGGCATGTGGCAGGAGAAGGCGTGTGGCAGGAGAGGGCGTGTGGCAGAAGGGCAGGTGAACAGGGAGGGGCGGCGCTGGGGCGGCAGCTGCGCGAATACGCCGGGGCTACCGCCCTTGAGGTGAACCACTGTGCGCCCGGGCGCCTGCGCGGCGTATTTGTGCATATGCTGCCTGTTGGGTGCGCCACGAGCGTTTAGTCCATGCTGATGTGAAGGGTGTGTGTGAACGGAGAGGGGCGGCGCTGATGATGCGACATCCGCGTGAAGGGGGGCACTGTCCTTGAGGCGCACCACTGTCCTGGGCGCCTGCGCGCAGCGCGTGTGGTGGGGACGAGTGGCAGGAGAGGGCGTGTGGCAGAAGGGCAGGTGAAAAGGGAGGGGCGGCGCTGATGATGCGACATCCGTGCGAATACGCCGGGGTCGCCGCCCTTGAGGCGAACCGCCGTGCGCCCGGGCGCCTGCGCAGCGTGTGTGAAGACGTGTGGCAAGGAGAGGGCAGCGCTGATGTGAAGAGCAGGGGATGAAAAGGGCCAGCGCTGCGAAGCGACATGCGCGCGGAAAGACGATTCGAGTCCCTGAAAAGGGAACCACTGGCGCGCACACCCACCTGCGTGCACGCATCGACGAGCAGCTTGTTGATCCCTGTCTGATTGATGCACGGCTCTGCACCCGCCTCGCTTGCCCACGTACACGCGCTTCTCGCATGCGTGCAAGTCAAATGGTTAAGGAAAAAAAAATCCCCAAAAGGAAGGCACTGATGCAGCCGCCGGCGGCGCGGCTGGCAGTTCACTCTGTCGCAGCGCACCCTCCGGCTCATGGACGCCCGGCAGCGCGCGCACTCGCCATGACTCAGGAGCAAGTCTGCTGCTGCCAAACGAGAGCGCAACCGCAACAGCTGTGCAGAGAGACAGGGAGAGGTGGATCGGCCAGCAGGTGGCGGAGGCGCAAGACATGCTACGCAAGAAGAATCTGCGCCAGTTTGCGCGCGCGTGCGACAGGCTGGCGGGCCGCAGCCGCAGCCATCCAGATCCCTCCTGCCATGCGGGACGTCTCGGGCGCGCTGCACAGCGGTCCAGACGGGGTGCTGAAGGCCATGACAGAGTCATTCGACAAGCTATATGGCGGGGAGACCAAGCTCAGCGACGAGACCCTGAACCAGCTGGAGAGCGATGTAGCGGCGTTTGAGCTCGCACGCGCTACAGAGGTGGACGACGCGCACGGGCGCCCCCCTGACCTGGCTGAGACGGAGGCGTGTGTGCGAGCGTTGCGCTCGGCCGCCGCTCCGGGCGGTGACCAGCTGGACGCCATGCTGTTGCGGTGCCCACCTGCCATCGCATGGCTCCACCGGGTCATCATCGCCGTATGGCGGTCGGGGAGAGCCCCGAGGGAATGGAAAACTGCTATTATCACACCGTTATATAAGGGGAAGGGTCCGCGTGACTCCCCTGGTAACTACCGCGGTATAAGCCTTCTCTCTATTGCCGGGAAAGTGTACGCTGCCATACTTCTGCACCGCGTCTCCACGCAGGTTGATGGTCAGTTGCATGAGGCTCAGTGTGGTTTCAGAAAAAGCAGAGGCACTGTTGATGCGATTTTTACTCAGCGCTCGCTGAGCGCGGCACATGCTGAGTACAAACAATGCATGGCTGTGGCATTTGTCGACTATTCTAAAGCTTACGATTGCATAAACCGTGCGGCACTGTGGAGAGTCCTTAGATTATACAGTGTTCATCCGCACATTATTGATCTGTTGGAGCATCTTCACACCAACACTGCAGCTGCCGTGCGGCTGGCTGGGAAAATCGGGCACGAATTCCCCGTGTCGTCTGGTGTGCGACAGGGGTGCGTCATTGCTCCTGTGTTGTTCAATGTTTTTATTGACCACATAGTGAAAAAGGCGCTAGACATGATGCCAGAGGGGGCTGGCGTGTCAGTCGTGACCCGAGCCGGCGGCTCTGTGTTGTCGTCGTCGGTTGAGCGCATAGTAATGCTGATGTATGCCGACGATTTATGTTTGTTCTCGCATGACCCAGCTCAGTTGGCGCTTATGCTGAAAATCCTTGACAAAGTGTCCTCTAGCTTTGGCATGCAAATCAACGCCGCCAAGACAGAAGTGATGATTTTGCCAGCAGATTTTGACGCGGATCTGCCCACGTTTGCGCTGACTGGTGGTGAAGTGAAGACCGTCTCTGCATTTAAGTATCTAGGGAGTTGGATAACCCAGAGTGGTGGTGTGGAAAAGGAGATCGGTGTGCGTGTCGGTCGCGCGCTGGGCGTGTTTGCGTCTTTTGATAAGATTTGGGCCAGCAAGAAGATGCAAGTGCAGTCTAAGATGCGGGTTTACAACACTTTCGTGCTGCCCCACTTTCTGTACGGCTGCGAAACATGGGCCCCTACTAAAACACAACTGACTCGATTGGAGGTTGCCCACTCTAACTGCCTTCGTCGCATTCTGGGTGTGCGCCTGGTCGACCGGCACAGATTAACTTATATTCGGCAGGCGTGCGACACTGAGCCAATTGAGAGCCTTGTGGCAAAGCGATCAATGCAGTGGCTAGGCCATGTGATGCGCATGCCGGCTTCTCGTCTTCCTCGTACGACTTTCGACTGCACAATGGATGTGGCTCGGCAGCAAGGCCGGCCTCCAGCCTCCTCCCGACACTATTTTCTTAAGCTACTGATTCAGCAGCTAGGCGAAACTAGTGGCACTCGTTCTGATTGGAAGACTTTTTCGGACACGGCGTTTGAGCGTGCTCAGGATAGGGTCGGGTGGAGAGCCGTGGTGTACGGTCCAGCTGCCCCTCAGGCGCCGGCCCCTCCACCACGGCGGTCAAGTAGATTGGCAAGCGCCACTTGACCCCCTATCCCCTAGAAGCAGTTAGGACCTATTTTGGAGGCGTCGCACAATAGCTCTCCTTTTTGCTCTGGGACTACACGTTGGCAGGCAGCCGGCTGGTGGCTACCGTCCCTCACAAGTAATTGTTAGGGCCAGAACTGGACTTGGGTCTAGGCGGTGGTACTAGGACTAGAGGTAGTCTTTGCTGGAAAGCCGATGTAACTGTAACTGATGCACACGCACCTGCGTGCACGCGTCGACCAGCAGCTTGTTGATCCCTGCCTGCTTAATGCACGGCTCTGCGCCCGCCTCGCTGGCCCACGTACACGCGTTCGCACGCGTGCTAGCCAAATGGCTGTGGAAAAACAATAAAACTCCTGAAGAGGGAATCACTAACAACACACGCACCTGCGTGCAAGCTTCAACGAGCAGCTTATTGGTTGACCTCTGCCTGCTCAGTGCTCGAATCTGCGCCCGCATTGCTTGCCCATGCACACGCGCTCGCACGCGTGCTGGCCAAATGGCTGTGGAAAAGCAATAAAACTCCTGAACAGGGAATCACCAACGCACACACGCACCTGCGTGCAAGCTTCGACGAGCAACTTGTTGGTTGACCTTTGCCTGCGCGGTGCTCCACTCCACGCCCGCCCTGCTTGCCCACACGCACACGCGCTGCTTGCACGCATGCAAGTCAAATGGCTGTGGAAAAAAATATCCCGAAAAGGAAGGCACTGACGCACACGCACCCGCGTGCACGCGTCGACCAGCAGCTTGTCGATCTCTGCCTGCTTGATGCTCGATTCCGCGCCCGCATCCCTTGCCCACGCAAACACGCTTCTCGCACGTGTGCAAGTCAAATGGCTGTGGAAAAACAATAAAAAGGCATGAAAACGGAATCACTGGCACACACGCACCTGCGTGCACACGCCGACCAGCAGCTTGTTGATCTCTGCCTGCTTGATGCTCGACGCCGCGCACGCCTCGCTTGCCCACGTACACGCGTTGCTCGCACGCGTGCAAGCCAAATGGTTATGGAAAAAACAATAAAAAGTCCCGACAAATAAATCACTGACACGCACCTGCGTGCACGCGTCGACCAGCAGCTTGTTGATCTCTGCCTGCTTGATGCTCGACGCGCGCCCGCCTCGCTTTCCCACGTACACGCGCTCGCACGCCTCGGACGCAAAGCCCAGCGCATCCTGCGCAGTGATGTAGTTTTCAGGACTGTAAAGTATTTCCACAGCCGGATTTTGCTTTGACCGCGTTGACAGGCGACCTCCCGTTGAGAGTTCGTCCTCATACATAGGTCATTCGAAAGCTCTTGACGAGCTCTGTCTGGTGCGCTCGACAGACTACAAATCCACCAGATGGGTCGAGCTGTGTTCAAGGTCAAAGTACAGCCGGAATACAGCCAAATGGCTGTGTAGAGCCAAAAATATAATCACTGGTCCTGCGGTCGTGGGTCGCGTGCGGCAGTGTTTCCTTAGCCAACACACAACGCGCCAAAGTGCATTTCCGTGGTAAAATTGGCCGATTCGCGCTGGCGCTGTTGCGGGGTTGAAATTGCGCGAATTCCGACATGAACAAAAAAATGCCTCCGTCTGGTTGAGATTGTGGAAGTGAGCTGTGGGGCCCGAGTCGAGCCATCGTTTCCTTAAGATCCTCAACGAAATCACTGGCTTGCGGGACGCTTTAGCAGCGACGCCACACACGAGCGTGGCACGAGCCCCAGTGCTTTCATCTCCGTTTTTTTTTTCACAGCCATTTCACCGACATTTCGGTTGTGTCCGGCTGTGAGCGGCCGAAAATGAAACCACTGCCATCGTGGGAGAGAGAGAGAAAGAGAGATGGTCTCCCAACACGTCACCCAAGACACGTGATTTTCCAAGCCAAGAGTGAAGTGTGATAAGTGTGAAAAGTGTGCCCACACTTTCCTGCTTTGGAAAACCAAGTCAAAATCTTGAAAACAAAAACTCTGCACTCGAGACCTCTGTCGAGACCAAGGTCACCGCTCCGTTGGCCCAGCTGACGGCCAACGGCTAATGGTGGAGACCGATGGACGTTTCCGGTGACCCTGGTTGCGACAGGGGCGGGCGGCGCCCGACTCCTACCAAGTAACAAGCCTGCTATGTGCGTGTGTGTGTGTGTGTGTGTGTGTAGCCCCCAGTGCGAGCCCGCTGTGTGTGTGTGTTGTGTGTGTGTGTCAGGACCCCGTGTGTGTGTGTGTGTGTGTGTGTGTGTGCGGAGCCCCCGTGCGTGAGGCGCTTGTTTCCGACCTGCGTGCCCAAGTCGTCGTACACGATGACGTCGGCCTCCTTGATCAGGCGCACGGCCTTGAGCTGTGCATGTGTGTAGGTGTGTGTGTGTGTGTGTGTGTGTGTGTGTGTGTGTGTGTGTGTGCGTGTGTGTTTCGACACCCACACGTGTGTGTGTGTGTGTGCGGGGGGGGGGGGGGCAGGGAGGGAGGGGGGCAGGCCAGGTGTGTGCAATAGAGCAGCGTGATGCCGTGCTGTGATCTATTTAGGAGGGGTTTCGGCAGTGGCACGGGCAGCCATACAGTTTCATGCAACGTGTGCGCGCGCATGCATGCAACGTGCGTGCGTGTGTGTGGCGAGCCAGGCTAGACTGGGCTGCACACAGTGCTGCATGCATGCATGGATCGCACCGTCAGGTAGTCAGCAGGGCCCAGTCCAGCGCCCACCAGCCAGCACTTAGTGGCATCGTGGGCTGAGCACGCCACGCCGCGCCTGCATGGTGCCACCTGCCGGCTTCCCCACGAACTGCTGGAAATGCACGCCGTGCGTGATGTTGATGGGATCATTATGGATGGTGATGCGCAGCGCGGCTTTCAAGACTGGCTGTCCAGAAACACTTTTGCTACACTTTGCGCGCGCAAGTGCGACGTTAACCCTGATCACTCGAACATGATGGCTCAGCCCTACCCAGGCTACCCTCTCGGGCCCACAATGATGGCCCTCACGTACGACCAGCTGTCAAACAAGCTGGAGCTGAACTCGTGCTACCCTGTGCCGCAGCCAAAGCCAGGAGAGGCGCTCATCCAGGTCATCGTGGCTCAGATCTGTAGCACGGTGAGGAGACAGGGGGTGCCGGCCCCTAGTGGGGCTGCACGGGGGGCTACAAGGCACGCGCTGTGCTGCGCGCATGGGCCATGCAGTGTGGAAGACGCAGCTGGGTGGCAGACGCGGGAGCACACGCACATGCACCACCACGCCAACGCGCATGCCCCGCGCGTGCCTCCACCCCTCTTTCCCAGGAACTCCGCGCGCACGCACACGCACACACACACACTCACATATGTAGTGAAACACACACACACACACACACACACACACACACACACACGCACACACACACCTGCAGCACGAGGCTGCCCCCATAGGACAGCACCAGCGCTGATACAGCGTTGGGCAGAAACGTGTTGACAGCTGCGTAGAGCGCGTATGACAAAACACACACACATGTGCACACAAGCGCACACACATGCACGAACACATACAAATGCACACACACACACACGCACACACACACGCACACACACACGCACACACACACACACACACACACACACACGCAAGGGTGCCAATGGGGGCGCAGTATCGGTGGCCAGACAAAAACACGGGCACGATCATCAGGTACACACACACAAACACACACACACACACGCACACACACACACACAAACACAAACACACAAGCATGCGCACACACACACGCGCAAGCACGCCGCGCCTCCCCCACCCAGGACCTCGAGATTGTCAAGGGGTACGTCCCCAACTTCTCCGGCGTCCTCGGCCACGAGTTTGTGGGGCGTGTCGTCGCGTGCGAGAGCAAGCCAGAGATGCTGGGCCAGCGCGTGGTCTCCGAGATCAACTGCAACGACGGAGGGTACTCGTGCGCTGACGCGCTCTTCCAGCGGAACCACGCGCCTGGGCGCAGCGTGCTGGTGGGGGCTGGGGCAAGGGGGGGGGGGCATGCAGCAGCAGCAGCAGGAGCAACGACAACAACAACAACAACAACAACAACAACAAAAATAATAATAACAACATTAAAACGACACCGACACCTCCTCGTATCACCCACCCACAGGGCATCATCAACCGCGACGGCTGCCTTGCTGAGTACGTCGCCGTGCCTGTCGCCAACCTGCACGTGGTCCCCGAAGGTGGGCTCTGATGATAATGATTTTTACAGTCGTGTGTGACGCACCTACCGGCAGCGTACTCGACTACAGACGGGTGCCTGGCTACTAGTGGTAGGGGACTAGTGGGTCGGGGCTGGACCTAGACAGGGCACTCGGCCCCCAGATCTGACTCCTCCCCATGGGGGCACGGCCGCGGGGTTCACAGGCCCGCGGGATCGCGCTCCCTAGAAGGTGGGCTCTAGGGTTGAGGGCGTTGGGGGGCAGAACAGTGGTACTGCTGAGGCAGCCCGCCCATGAATTTGCGACTTAAATGAGGCTTCTTCAAGTCCTTACCTGATAAGCAAGGCCTTGGTATCTATTGACGGTGTGGGGTGCCTTGGGAGGGGAACCTCCCACACACATACACACACACAGGCCCTGCACGGCACCGAGGCTGCGTTTGCAGAGTCGCTCGCCCTGAGATCCCTGGGGGCGAGGTAGCTCACCGGAAGTCATGACAAACACGCCCCCCTCCCCACCCCCGCCCCCGCAGGGCTGCGCAACAACAACGACGCTGCGGCACCGGAAGCACTGATGCCGAGCATGGAGCTCCCCCCTCCCCCCCCCACACACACACACAAGCCTGCGCGACCAACGAGGCTGCGTTTGCCGCAGTCGCTTGCCGTATGATCCCTGTATTCAAAATGCCTCACTGGAAGCACTGACGCCAAAAGCATGCTGCCCCCCCCCCACCCACCCCACCCACCCACCCGCCCCACACACACAGGCCTGCATGACAACGAAGCTGCGTTTTCAGACGTTTAGGGTTAAGGGTTTAGGGGTAAGGGTTTGAGGTTTAGGGTCTGCTCACCGCATGATCCCTGTTGGCAAGATGCCTCACCGGAAGCGCTGACGCCAAGCACGCCTCCCTCCCCACCCCCTACCCCGCCACACACACAGGCCTGGGCGGCAATACGGCTGCGTTTGTGGGCATCCTTGTAAGCGAGGTGCTTTGCCAGGACTCAGCTGAACCCCCCCCCCCCACACACACACACACACACAGGCCTGCGCGACAACGATGCTGCGTTTGCAGAGCCGCTCGCCGTATGATCCCTGTAGGAGATCCACTCTTAGGCAGGGATCCCCTAGGAGGCTGTATGATCCCTGTAGGGGATCCCCCTCCTAGGCAAGATGCCTCACCGGAAGTCCTGACACTAAGCATGGTCCCCCACACACACACACGCAGGCCAGCACGACAACGAGGCTGTGTTTGCACAGCCGCTCACCCGTAGATCCCTGTAGGGGATCCCCTCCTAGGCAATATGCCTCACCGGAAGTCATGACGCCAAACATGCCCCCCCCCACCCCACCCTGCAGGCCTGCGCGACAACGAGGCTGCGCTTGCAGAGCCGCTCGCCGTATGATCCCTGTAGGGAATCCCCTAGGCAAGATGCCTCACTGGAATTCCTGACGCCAAGCATGCCCATCGCCCCCCCCCCCCACACACACACACGCAGGCCTGCACGCCAACGATGCTGTGTTTGCGGAGCCGCTCGCCCTTGGATCCCTGTAGGCAAGATGCCTCACCGGAACTACTGACGCCAAGCACGCCCCCCTCCCCCCCCTCCCTCACCACACACACCAGCCTGCGTGACAACGAGGCTGCGTTTGTAGGCATCCTTGTAAGCGAGGTGCCTTGCCAGGACTCACCAGACCCCCCCCCCCCGCACGCACAGACCTGCGCGACAACAAGGCTGCGTTTGCACAGCCGCTCGCCCTTGGATCCCTGTAGGCAAGATGCCCCACCGGAAGCCATGTCGCCAAACATGCCCCCTTCCCCCCCCCCCCATGCAGGCCTGCGCGACAACGAGGCTGCGTTTGCAGAGCCACTCGCCGCTGCCGCGCGCATCGTGGAGCAGGGGCTGGTCAAGCCGGGGAGCAGCGTGGCCGTGATCGGTGAGCGCACGCACCGACTGGTTTTACATGGTTTGTTCGTGGAGTAGGAGCTGGTCAAGCCCAAGGGAGCAGCGTGGCCGTGATCGGTGCGCAGTGACCTCCTTTTCAGTATTTTGTTGTTTTCTGGTACCCAACGTCTGGAAGCAGTTAGGACCTATTTTGGAGGCGTCGCACAATAGCTCTCCTTTTTGCTCTAGGACTACACGTTGGCAGGCAGCCGGCTGGTGGCTACCGCCCCTCACAAGTAATTGTTAGGGCCAGAACTGGACTTGGGTCTAGGCGGTGGTACTAGGACTAGAGACAGTCTTTGCTGGAAAGCCGATGCAATTGTAACTGTAGCCAACGTCCCGTTGACCACCTTGACTGCTGCCTTGGCGTTGACCGTTGGCCGTCAGATATACGTAATTTTCAAGCCCGCGACGAGCTCTAATCTGATGCGATCGTCAGACCAGCAAGCAACTTGGGAAATCACTCGATCAAATGTCTTCCAATGGCTACTCACGGCCCCGCGCTCGCACATGCAACACCTGCAACACCTCTGTGCCCACCGCACCGGCAGGCAACGGCAAGCTCGGCCTGCTGTGCGCGGCGGTGCTCGTCGCCCACTCAGAGTCTAGGGCTCAACTCAATGAGTCTCGGCCTCAACTCACGCTCGTACTGCAAAACCGGGGACACCTCTGTACCCACCGCCCGCACCGCACCGACAGGCGACGGCAAGCTCGGCCTGCTCTGCGCGGCTGTGCTTGCCGCCCATTCCGAGAAGCTCGACTGCAAGGTGACGCTGATCGGGCGGCACGCCTCCAAGGTCGGTCGGCAAGGCAGCGCTGTCCGGGCGTGTGGTGTTAAGGATCTAGGGTCGGTTTAGGTTCGGTTGAAGTTGATTAACTACAATACATTGGCTGATTTTAGGGTTTAGGTTCGTTTTAGGGCGTTTCCAAGGTCGGTCGTGTCACAAATGCACCAAATACATCAGGCCATCAGAGCCCAACACACAGCCCTTATCAGGGTTCCGCCCCGGGAAGGGGGGGGGTGTCACGAACACAACGATACATAAGGCCAACAGCGCCCATCTGCTACAGGTCGGCAAGGCAGCCGTATGGGGTTTTAGGGTTTATGGTCAGTTTAGGTCCGAACTGAACGGTTCAAGCTTGTAGGCTGAGTTTTGGATTTAGGGTCGGGTGAGGGTCAGGCAGTTTTTTCCGATGAATTTGAATGAATTGTTCCACAGCCGGATTTTGCTTTGACCTCGTTGACCGTTGACCCCCCGTTGATCGTTTGTCCTCATACATAGGTCATTTGAAAGCTGTTGACGTGCTCTGTCTGGCGGGCTTGTCAAACTTACAATCCACTGCATGGGTTGAGCTGTGTGCAAGGTCAAAGTACAGCCGGAATACAGCCAAATGGCTGTGTAGAGCCGAAAAAGAAATCACTGGGGTCAGGTGAGGGTCGGGTAGGGTCGGTTTAGGGTTCAGGGTCAAGGGTCAACGTTCATTCGGCGTCGGCACGGTGATTTACTTTCTCTGCCTGCCTGTCTGCCTGCCTGCCTGCCTGCCTGCCTGCCTGCCTGCCTGCCTGCCTGCCTGCCTGCCTGCCTGACTAACTCACTGACCAACCGACCGACCAACCGACCGACCGACTGACGCCCCCCCCCCCGCTCCACTCCGCCACACGCGTACTGTACTCTGTACTCCAAGATGGGCCTCGTCGCGGGGCTGGCCGCCACGGTGGTGCTGCCCCGGGGGGAGGGCGGAGACGAGGGAGGGGAGGCTGACGTGCTGTCGGCGTTGGAGGGCAAGTTTGACGTGGTGAGTGCCCGGTGGTCGGGGGGTCCTAGCTAGCTGGTGTGCCGGTCCCTGCGCGTGCTACCACAGTGGTGGTGCTGCCGATGAGGGCGGGGGGGGGGGGGCGGAGGAGGCAGGAGAGTAGCTGGGGGCCTGAGGCCGATGCGCTCACGGCACTCGAGGTCCAAAGTTTCATGTGGTGAGTGCCCGGTGGTCGGGGAATCCTAGCTAGCTAGTGTGCCGGTTCCTGCGCGGGCCGCCACAGTGGTGGTGCCGCCGCGGGGGGGGGGGCGGAGGCGAGGGAGGGGAGGCGGCTGAAGCCGATGTGCTGTCGGCGTTGGAGGGCAAGTTTGACGTGGTGAGTGCCCGGTGGTCGGGGGGTCCTAGCTAGCTGGTATGCCGGTCCCTGCGCGTGCTACCACAGTGGTGGTGCTGCCGATGGGGGCGGGGGGGGGGGGGCGGAGGAGGCAGGAGAGTAGCTGGGGGCCTGAGGCCGATGCGCTCACGGCACTCGAGGTCCAAAGTTTTTATGTGGTGAGTGCCCGGTTGTCGGGGAATCCTAGCTAGCTAGTGTGCCGGTCTCTGCGCGGGGTGCCACCATGGTGCTGCCGCCAACGTGGGGGGGTGGGGTACGAGAGAGGCCACGAGGACGGGGATGCTGCGGCTGAGGCCGACGTGCTGTCGGCGCTGGAGGGCGAGTTTCACGTGGTGAGTGCTCGGTGGTCGGGGGATCCTAGCTAGCTAGTGTGCGGTTCCTGCGCGGTCCGCCACAGTGGTGGTGCTGCCCGGGGGGGAGGGCGGAGGCGAGGGAGGAGAGGCGGCTGAGCGCGCGCGCTTTTGGCGCTGGAGGGCAAGTTTGACGTGGTGAGTCGTGGTGGCCATTTGTCTGTCTCAACGCTCCAGGATTGTTCGTTTGACTACCACTACCACAGTCACGCGCATCAACTAGGAGGTGGTGGGCGACAGAGGTGTGTATGACAGGTACGAATTTCCAAGCCCTGCCCCAGCCACAGCGAGAGGCCGCTCCGGCTGGGACCTCGGGGTATACCTGCCCTAAACCATAGACAACTTAAGTCTGGAAGAAGGGGCGCGTGTACCCAGTATTGTGGCTGCGGGAAGCTCCTGCATCCCAAGATCATATAATTTGCCGCTTATGTAATTTACCCCCCCTCTTCCTAGCCCATCAAACGGGATATACTATAGCCCGTGTGCCGATCCCTGCTGCCACCGATCGGTCGGTGATGCTCTGCCGTGCCGTGCCGTGCCTTGCCGTGCCGTGCCGTGCCGTGCCACTGACGCACTCCCACTGCCCCCCCCCCCCCCCCCCCCCGCAGAGGCACACACCTGCCTGCCCTTGGCTCACGCCCCGCTGCCCCGCCCCCTTGCAGGAGAACACACTTGCATTCCCTTGGCTCACGCCCCGCTGCCCCACACTCCTGCCCCTTGTAACCCGCCTCACGGGGCAGCTCCCTCAATCCCATGCCCCGAGGGTGCATACTGTTAATCCGGCTCGGGCAATGCATCAATTACCAACGCTAGGCCTAGCTCATCGTTCTTTTGCTGGCGTCGGGCGGAGGGGCGGCTAGGGGACGCGGGAGATAGAATCACACACCTCTTTGTCTTCTCCTGCAGACAATCCCATGAGGCACTTCGTTCCTCGGGAACTGTCGGTTGTTAACCGCCCCCCTGGCCCCCCCACACACCCACACACCCACTCCAGGTGGTGGAAGCCAGCGCACACACACACACACACACACACACCTATCCACACCAGGTGGTGGAAGCAAGCGCACAAACACACACACACACCAGGTCATCGAGGCGAGCGGCAGCGCAACTGGCATCTCGTCAGCGCTCAAGCTGTGCCGTCCCCTCGGCACCCTCGTGCTGAAGTCGACGGTGTCGGTGTCCGAGGGGGGCACGCAGTGGGCGGCGGTCGCCAACGACGTGGTGGTCAACGAGAAGGTGCTGGTGGGCAGCAGGTGCGGGTCATCTGTAGGTCGTCCCGACACACGCACGCACACACACACACACACACATGTATACACACACATGCACACACAGAGAGAGAGAGAGAGAGAGAGAGAGAGAGAGAGAGAGAGAAATACGTTACAGTTCCCACCGCATGTGTGACGCACGTAACCGCATCACAGCTTTCTGCACCACTGACACACACACACTTGCACGTACTGAAACGCACACGCCAGATGACCACTCACGTTCCCCCTCTACTCCCCACCCACCCACCCCTTCCTGACCGCCACCGACACCGCTGCTGCTGCTGCTGCTGCTGCTGCTGCCACACACACACACACACACACACCACGGCCGCTCACCTTCCTCTCCCCATGCGATTGCACTTAACCCTCCACCCTTCACTTTACTCCCAGGTGCGGGCCCATGGACGTGGCGCTGCGCATGCTGGACGAGCACCCGTCGCTGCGCGGGCAGGTGAACAAGATGGTGTGGGGCGTGCGCAGCATGGAGGACGCGGTGCAGGCAATGGCCGACGCAGCGACCAAGGGCGCGATCAAGGTGCAGGTCAGGATGCCCGTCGGGGCGGCGTAGGCGTGACGCCTCATGCGTGATGCCCCGCAGCAGTGCTCCTGTCAGCGGCCGAGGCAGGAGGAGGAAGGTCGTCGGGGGGGCTGTAGAGCGCGCCTGGTCAAGGCTTTGGGCGCCGCAGTGTAGGCGTGCCGCCTCACGCGTGATGCCGCAGCGGTGCTCCTGTCAGCGACTGAGGCAGGAGGAGGAAGGATGTGCGGGAGCTGTAGAGCGCGCCTGGTCAAGGTCAGGATGCCCGTCGGGGGGGTGGAGGCGTGCCGCCTCACGCGTGATGCCCCGCGGCGGTGCTCCTGCCAGCGACCGAGGCAGGAGGAGGAAGGATGTGCGGGTAGTTTTGGGGCCTGAGTTGAAGGGCCTGAGTTGTAGGGCCAGCGTTTGGCGCTGCGGTGTGGAGCGCGGTGTGCCTCCCGGTTGTGTGCCTCAAGACAAACTGGCTGTAGCTTTGGGGCCTTCAAGGCTTGTGTTAGTGTTTTTACTCGGGGCTTAGTACGCCCTTGTTGTGTCGTGCCTTCGACGACGACTGCTCCTGCTTGGGCTGCGATGAAGTGAGTGGAACTGAGTTCCTGAATCGGAGAGAGCGCAGGGCAGCAATAGTGACCCCATTCTCGGCGTTTGCAGCGAGGACACCCAGGGCTCCTGCAGACGCCTGCAGCACAGCCGAAGAGCTGGAGGTCAGCAGCTGTAACAGTGGAGGGATGGCAGCAGCAGCAGCGATGGTGACTCGAGTCTTTTCGACATACTGAGCGAGCCTGGCCAGTGCCCCTGCGGCATCTTGCTGTACCTGCGTTGGGACGCCAGGCTCCAGCAGCTGCACGTGCTGAGGGATGGCACCAGCACAAGCAGCGATCATGAATGAGTTTATAGGGTGAGAGGCAAGGTTGCCCAGTGCTCCCGCTGCAGCCTGACGCACGTCAGCGCGAGAGCCAGGCCCTAGCAGCTGCACAAGTCGAGAGATGGCGCCGGCGGCACCGATGATGCCCTGGTTCTCAGTGTTCACAGCAAGGATGGTAAGCGCTCCTGTTGCGCTCTGCTGCACCTCAGCCGGATACTCAGGCTCCAGCAGCAGCAGCAGTGGAGGGATGGCACCGGCAGCGACAATGGCGATCTTGTTCTCATCAGTCATAGCGAGGCGCCACAGTGCCCCGGTGGCGTTCTCGTGCGCCATAGCTGCAAGGCCAGGCGCCAGCAGCAGCACCAGGAGAGGGATGGCACCGGCAGCAACGATGGCGACCGCATTCTCAGTGCTATCCTTGCCAGCCAGGAGGTTCCTCAGTGCTCCTGCTGCCGTCATCTGGACCGTGGGCATTGAGCCAGACCGCAGCAGCTGCACCAGTGTGGGAATGCAGCCAACAGCAGCGATGATGCCTGCATTCTCAGCGTTGGCAGCGAGGATTGTCAGCACTATCGCTGCCGTCGACAGCACCTTCTCTTGAGTGTCAGAACCCAGCAGCTGCACCAGTGGAGGGATGGCACCAGCGGCAGCGACGATGATCGGGGCCCGGCTTTCCCCGAGCTGAAAAACAGTGTCACGAGTGTCTGCACAGCCTGCGCCTGCTGATCAGGCTGGGAAGCATCGCCGAGCTTGCGCACCATGTATGCCAGGTCCAGGCTGGTGCTTGGAGGCATCGTTGCTGCGATTGCGCTGCGGTGGCAGAGGCAGGGGCATGCGGGGATGAGTCGCGCATGTGGCGTGCATGCCAACCCAACCGCATGGAGCCTCTCCCCCGCCCTCTGACCAGTACGTTTGCGCAGCAACATGGCACGGCACCAGCCAGGCCGCAAGTCAGCCAGGCAAGCGCCCTTGACGGTGTGAGCGCACGCGTACGCGTCAGAGCATGCGCGGCGAACGCATGGGTCGCAGGCCTTTGGACAGGAGGTTGGCACCTCCACCACGCCCCGCCACTCACAGGATGGGTATGGGCGCCTACGCAAGCACACGATGACGCACAGGGGCTGTGGCGTGTCCGTGAGGCGGTGGAGCGAAGGAAGACCGCGTCGACAAGTGTCGGAACCTGGCACGGCGTGCGCGCCGCCACCTGATCACCTTGTCAGCAGTGGCTGCAGATGGTGGCTGCGGGAAATCCGCGGTGGGGAGGTGATCGAGGCAGAGATGAGGGAGTGGCCCAGTTCGTAATTACGTCTCGCGGAAGCGAAGACCAGATCCAGGCGAGTTAGAGGCTAGAGGCTCTCTGCAGGGGGTGGCTCGGTGCTGCACGCGAAGCTTGAAGGTTTATGATTGTGGTCGAGAGGATGCGATCCTCCGAGCTTCTCCCGTCGTGGTGTGGAAGTGTTAAATCCTTAGAAATTCCAGAATCGCTCAGGGGTGGAGGTGCAGACGCATCGGCACAGACGGCAGCACCAAGCCACGGAAGCTTGCAGCGCTCAGAGGGAAACCATATCTGCGCCCCCTGAAGTCATACAGACGCAACGCTGCAGGTGGGTGGGATGCGCAACCCGTCCCAACAGAGCATGCAGCCTGGGCGTGGCGTGGCGTGCGCCCCCCCTCCCTCAACGCACGCGCGAGCACACACAGACAGGCATCATACGCATCCGTGGCGCCGTTTGTTCTTGATCAGCGCGCGCGGCTAGCGGCAGGCAAAGAGCCACTCACTAGTCCCTGCAGAGACGGAGTACACAGAGCACTGCTCTGTGTTCTACTGGCAGATGGGTGGCGCGGCCGAGGCAGCCAGAATCGAGCAGTGCACGAGCGCACTGCCACAAACGGCGACGACAACGACGCTGAAAGTTTTGCTGCGTGAGAAACAATCCATGTTACAACCGGCCCGATGGTGTGTGTGTGTTGCGTGCGCCGTTTCCCACAAACAATGCTGCGTTTGGCAGGCTGCGACCCCTCTCCCAGCGCCACTCAACAAAGAGGTTGTTCTTTGTCATTCGCAGCGTATGACCACCGCGGCACCAACATGGCCTGCAATTGTTAGATGCACGGGCTCATGCGTCTTCCTGGTATGAAGCAGGAGCCAGACTAGTGAGCACGAGAGGGGGACCTCCTCTCCAGCCAGCAGCCCCTCTCTCTCTCCACCACGCCCATGCCCCTGCCACTCCGGAACGTCTTTCCGGCGCTGCATGGCACCGTCATCCAATGACTGGAAGGCTCCAGGCCATTAGCAGCACCTGCGGAGCAGCGTAGGAGGCAGGGCCGAGTCTCCCTGTCCGGGCACCGGCAGCACCGGCAGCACCGGCAGCACCGGCAGCACCGGCAGCACCGGCAGCAGCTCCCTGCGGCACTCGGCGGCAGCCTGCACCATGTTGCGCAGGGCAGCCAGGGTCTCTGGCCAGGCCCGCGTCTTGAGGCCGCAGTCCGGGTTCACCCACAGCCTGTCCGGGTGGCCCGCGAGCACGCCAGTGGCCAGGAAGGACCTGCGTGAGGGGGCGAGGAGGAGGGGGGGGGGAAGGGGGCACTCAGTGGGTGGGCGAGGAGCAGGAGGCAGGGTGGCCGCCCCAAACCTCCAAAACTGCATGTCTGTATTTCATCACCCTGGTAGGCTGGCGCGCTGCGTGGCCTTGCGGGCTCTCCTAGTAGAGCACCCCTAGACGTGTAGCCTAGGCCTGAAAGCACGCCCCGGGGTCGCGTACGTGTAAAACCTGTAAAACCTTTATTTCATCAAGGCGGCCCCCGCTGCACGGAGGGCGGGGGCATTGCACTAGGTGCACACGGGCTGGATAGAGGGTGATGGCCGGAGCTGCCAGGCACCAAGGGTGCGCCTACTCCTGCCAGCGGGTGGCACCTCCTGTCAGCGGGTGGCATCTCCTACCCCAAATCCTGTTAGCGGGTGGCGCCTCCTGCCAGCGGGGTGCTTCCTCCCTGGCCCCCCACCTGATCTTGTCCTTCATGAAGTCCACTGTGGGCACCAGGGGGGAGTGCACATCGTAGACACCGGGCCCGATGTCACGGCCGTACCCTGAGGCCGCCAGGGCCGCCACCATCTCGTTGCCGCTGCGGCTGTTCTCAATGGTCAGCACATCAGCTGCATGTGTGGGAGGAGTGAGGAGGAAGGGGAGGTTGAGTGTGTGAGGTTTCAGGCAGCAACAACAAAGCTATATTGACGGGGGTGGGGGCTGAGGAAGAGGCGGGAGGAGTGGGGAGGACAGGAGGTTAAGTGTGAGGTTTCAGGCAAGGCAGGCAACTCAAATGAATCATTCCTGTCACAGACAAATAATCCTTCCCCATAGGTGATCTCTCCCCACAGCGTGACTGCTACGTCGCTGATGAGCCCAGCATTATTAGGCATAGGCGTATGGCGTACGTCTAGTAGGCGTCTAACGGTTTGACGTTTTGGCGTAGGCATCGGCGTAGGGTGTACGCGTATGGATTATGAACTGACTACGAGATTGATCAGCTCCGCTCTTGCCCAATGCCTTTGCTGCCCGCCCCCCCGAGCACAGGATCCCCACCACCCACCCACCCACCCACCCCACTGATGATGATGGATGTTACAGTCAGGGACACCTATTCAGGCGTATAAGACCGTGCTCGGCGCATATGGCCCGAGCACCTTGATGAGATGGCTGGCTGTTGGTGGTAGGGAACCCCAACTCTGTCAAGAGCGTGGGCGCACCCCAGGTCCCCTCCCGCAGCGGCAGCAAACGCTTGTTGAAATAGGTCCCACTAGCGCACGACCCCCCACCCACCGTCCATCTCCTCAATGGCCTGCATGATGTCTCCAAAGTCCGAGTAGCACAGGTGAGTGACGATCTGCGACGGGGAACGCGCGGACGGAGGAGGCGGGGGGAGGATAAGTGATTTCCTTCTCGTCGTTTGGAGCCGGACCCGGGAGCCATGGAGCCGGATTTTCAGTCAAAAAGCTCCAGAAAATTTGTTAGAAATCATGAAAAGGAAATCACTTGGGGGGGGGGGCATTCAGCAGCAGGGCTGGCCCATTTGTGTCACCTAACATCGCTAATTGTCGACATTCGTATTCACACCGGCAATCTATCCACACCAGTCAGGGCACAGCAGGGCTGGCCAATTTGTGTCACCAAACATCTCTAAATCCCAACATTCTTATTCACACCGGCACTCTATCCACACCGGCCAGGACACAGGCACCCTGTTTGTCTGAACGCACTGGGCGCAAAGCCCCGCCTGCCCCACAGCGCCAGTAACAAATCGGCGCACCTGCGTCTCGGGGGCGGCCACCGCAGTGGTGCAGGCCAGGACACAGGCCAGGACACAGGCACCCTATTACCATTATTGTATGCATCAAGAGCCAAGTTCCCGCCTGCCCCAAAGCGCCAACAACAAAAGCGCACCTGTGTCTCGGGGGCGGCCACAGCAGTGGTGCAGCGGAATGCGTCCACGGCCCAGCGCAGGTAGGCGGCGTGGCGGGAGCTCTTGAGGGGCAGGCCCTCACGCAGGGCAGGCTCGTCCACCTGGTCGGGGTGAGGGGTGGGGAGAAGTGGGGGGGACTGTTAATGACGTTCATTGCCGGGATCACGTCTGACATCAGAAGATGCTGCTGGGCTACAAGCGAGCTCCTGGCACAGGACAACAGCCAGCTAGAAGCGAGGAGGAAGGCAGCTTGAAGGCAGGTGGATGGCAGGTGGAAGGCAGGTGGAAGGTAGCTGGACGGCGGCTGGAAGGCTGCTGGAAGGCAGCTGGAAGGCAGCTGGAAGGCAGCTGGAAAGCAGCCAACTGGAAGGCGGCATGGTCCCCCCCTTGCCCCCCCCCTTTGCCACCTGCACTGCCCCCCCCCCCCCCTTGCCAGGTTACCCTCCCCTCCTGGCACAGGACGGCAACCAGCTAGAAGCCAGCTGCAGCCTCCCCTCCACCCCTCACCTCTCACCTGCACACCCCGCAGCCTCCAGGGCCGCCACCTCCTGCCTCAGGG
Organism: Chlamydomonas sp. UWO 241; assembly: GCA_016618255.1. Taxonomy (NCBI): domain Eukaryota; kingdom Viridiplantae; phylum Chlorophyta; class Chlorophyceae; order Chlamydomonadales; family Chlamydomonadaceae; genus Chlamydomonas; species Chlamydomonas priscui. The sequence continues at coordinate 28,300 of VFSX01000073.1, forward strand.
CAACCCCCCACCCCCGTCACAAGGTCACCCTCCGCTACGCCCCTCCTGCGCCGCACCTGCACGACCTTGCACCCCGCGGCCTCCAGGGCCGCCACCTCCTGCCCCAGGGCCGCAGCCAGCTGGAACGCCTGCGCCTTGCGGCTGATGTCCTTGCGTGGGAACGACCAGTTGAGCACCGTGACGGGCCCCGTCAGCATCCCCTTCATGGGACGCTGAGTGAGGGACTGTGCCAGCTGGGTGGGTGGGTTGGGAGGGGGGGGAGTAGACCAGATCAGGGGACCGGACCAGAGGTAGCTGAGGGGGGGGGGGCGGGGGAGGGGCAGAGCAGGACTGAGCTGCAGGGGGGGGGGGAGACCAGACAAGGTCTGGGCTAGCCGGTTAGCCCAGACTATAGTACTCATGAGAGCTCTCCAGCGCTCGAGGGGGCAGCAAAAGGAGGGGGGGGGGCAGAGGGGTAGACCAGATCAGAGGCTGGCTACAATTAGGGATGTGGAGTGACTTGGAGATTGGAGCCTGCCCTGAGATCAGCCAGGGAGGGAGGAGCATCAGGGGGGGGCTACAGGAGCAGGGGAAGCAGCACGAACCAGGAATCTGCCATATGCCTCCAGGGCCAGAACTGGACTTGGGTCTAGGCGTTGGAACTAGGACTAGCAGGTGGTCTTTGCTGGAAAGCCGATGTTACTGTTACTGCCTCCAGAAACAAAAGTACAGTACAGTACAGCTGGCTGCATTGCAATCAGGCCCTTTCTCTGAGGCACACCAGACGTACAGAATGAGGGCCAACCGGAGGCCGTCCTCCTAGGCCCACCGGGTGTGACAGATTCATCAAGCCCTTCGCAGGTAGGGAGAAAGGAAAACAAAGGTAGGTGGGACGGATTCATCAAGCTCTTTGCAGGTAGGGAGGAAGGAAAACGGAAAAAGGAAAACAAAGGCAGGTGGGACGGATTCATCAAGCTCTTTGGTAGGCTAGGGGGAAACAGGTAGGGGGAAACAAAGGCAGGTGGGACGGTGGCGAGGAGGCTTGGGGCACCCCAGGGATCAAGGCCTACCTTGAACTCGGAGACCGTCATGGGCTTGGTGAAGTGCACGTCGCCCGCAATGATGGGGGGGCGGACGTAGCGGGAGCCGTAGGACTGGACCCAGCCATGGTGGGTGAAGTGGAAGCCCTGGAGGGGGGGGGCAAGGGGACGTGGTGTCAAGAGGGAGGGAGGGGTCTGACGGGGACCTGGAGGGAGGCAGCCAAAACAATCAAAATAGACAGTATCTATCAATACGAGTATTGAATTCAAAGGGGGGGATTTTCTAGGGATTTTGACACCGTTGTCCTGTTGTCCTACACTCCACCTACTCCCCTCCCCATCCTGAAGCTCCTTCCTTCTCATGCCCCCGACTCCCCCTGGTGTCATCCAGCCACAGCCTTTAAGTCCCCCCCCCCTCCTCCCAAGCCTCCCACACCCCGCACCGCGTGCACAGCAATCATGATGGCAGATGGCATGCTAGGGTTCTCATTTTGACAGCTGCCGGCCTCTTTCCTAGGGTCTTGTGCGCCACCCAAGGCGTCCGACGGACGGGAGAATTGACCACCACCCACCTCGAGCTCCTGCCCAAAGAACTCGACCATGTCGGTGCGCTCCACCTCGCCGTGCACGAGGACGTCCAGCCCCAGCGCCTCCTGCGCCCCCACCGCCATGCCGATGTGGGCCGCCATAGCCCGCTGGTACTCGTCCGCGGACAGGCGGCCGGCACGGAAGGCGGCGCGGGCAGAGCGCACAGCTGCAGGGAGGAGGGCAGGAGGAAGGTTTGGGACGGCATGGCAGGGGGGAAGGAGCGCATGCGTGGAGGGTGGAGGAAGGAGGGCAGGAAAGAAGGGAGGGAGGGAGGGAGGGAGGGAGGGAGGGAGGGAGGGAGGGAGGGAGGAGGGAGGGAGGGAGGGAGGGAGGGAGGAGGAGGGAGGGAGGGAGGGAGGAGGGAGGAGGAGGGAGGGAGGGAGGGAGGGAGGGCAGGAGGAAGAGTTGTGTGGGCATGGCAGGGAGGAAAGAAGGGCGGGGATGGCTCATGCACACACTCTGCGTCTGAGGGAAGCTGCCAATGCTGGTGGTTGGAGGGGGGCGAGAGGCCGGGGTGGGAGGACCAGAGCGACGTCCCACCTTCCAAACGCGTTAGCTTAAATAAAGGGTGGATATGGGGGCCTAGTGCCCTGTCTAGACCAAGTGCGTGCGTGCATGTGGGGTTTTACTCTTCACCCCTACCAGGTAGTCAGCCAGTTTCAGCTTGGAACTGAGTTGAGGTGTGGGGTGCTGGCGCCGACACAAGTCGTATACATCGTTATTGGTGTCGCAAAGACTGTAACATCCATCATCATCAACGCACCCTGAGTCTGCGGGAAGCTGCCGATGCTGGTGGTCGGGAACGGCGGCAGCTGGATCTGCTTGGGCCGGCGCACGGCGTACGGCTCTGGGCGCTCCAGGGACAGCTTGCCCTGGTGGACGGCCTCCGCAGGGGGCTGAGCTGGGGGCAGGCTGGATCCTCCAGCGTGGCCACCGTCGCTGTCCACCGCCTTGGCCAGTGGCAGCCCCTCGACACCCTTGCTCGCTGCTGCCACGATCTCCTGCAGCTTCTCTGTGGCAAAGGCCAGGCGGCCGCGCAGCTCATCTGCAGGGGGGAGGGGGGAGGGGCACCGAGGGAGGTGGAGGCGCAAAGGGAGAGGGGGTGGGTGGGTGTGGAGGGAGTAGCAGTTGCTTCAAGGCATCCAAAGCCAGGCAGCCAGGCAGACAGGCAGACAGGCAGCCAGGCAGACAGGCAGACAGGCAGACAGGCAGACAGGCAGACAGGCAGACAAGCAGACAGGCAGACAGGCAGCCAGGTAAGCAGGCAGCCAGGTAAGCAGGCAGCTCACCGGCCATGCTGCCGGCCGGCTCTCCGTCGAGGCTGAAGGGCAGGTGCTGTAGCGGGGCAGAGCTGCAGCAGACCAGGCGGTCGGGGGGGATGCCCGTCTGCATCAGGCGGTGCAGGAAGGCGGAGGCCACGCCTGCTTGCAGGAGGGAGTGGGGGGAGGGGACAAGGGACGACACAGAGGCCTCATTAACTAGGGATTTGCCTGAGGAGGGGGAAAGGGGCGCATGAGGGCGTGTCAGGTTGATACTGATGAAAGGGTGCGTTTGGAGATGCCTTATGGTCCCCTGCCAACGAAAGTTTACAGTTTACAGTTTACAGTGCGCACCCTCGGGGCGTGGGATTGAGGGAGCTGCCTGGCGAGGCTAGCTACCGTGTGTGTTTGGGGAGGGGCAACGAAAGTCTTATCTTGGTCCTCCCACCCCCTCCCTGCAACCCCTTTCCCACAACCGCCCTCTCACCGCTGTTGTCCGCCCAGACAGAGCGTCCGTCGACCACGCCTACCCCCAGGTCCAGCCCAGCAGGCCAGCCGTGCTTCTCAATCCACTCCAGATTGCGGTTGACGAAGGATGCGCCCGGGACCTGGTGAGGGCGGGGCAGAGAGTAGTGTAACAAATCCACAGCCGGCGATCACAATCAGTTCCAGCGAGACTATCAGACAGTGAGCTCACGGCCCATGAAAAGGTTAAGCTGCAAAAGTAGCCACGGCAGCGCCACCCACACGCGGCGGCGGGCGCCAAGCAAGCAGCACCCCAGCCAGGCAGCACGCTCAGCCCTGATGCATCAGTCAGAGGCAGGCCCCAGGTATAATCGGCTGTAAATCCAGGACCAGGGGCAGGGCGGGGCAATGGGGTTGCTGCCATCCGTTACCCCATGCATGTCTAGGAGGGGAGCATTGAGGAGGGCCAGGACGTAAGTGGAGACGGTGCAGTGGGAGGGCACAACGCATGCATGCTTCCGTCTCTGGAGCTCCCCTATGCATAGCACTCACCCAGATGGAGGCGCCCCCAAAATAGGGGCTCCCCAACCCCCCTGCATGCTCCCCCCTGTGCTTCAACATCTCCCCCGTCTCCTCCTCACCCCAAGGAAGTCCAGGTGCAGCACCGCGACCGGCAGCTGCACCGCCCAGCGGTACACGTCCTCCTCGACGTCGTCGTAGTAGGTCACCAGGCTCAGCTGCATGCCCGGAAGCTGCTTGGCTCCGAAGCCAGCTGCCTTGGCCAGGCGCCGGTAGCTGGCCTCAAAGCTGGCCTGCAGGCTGGACGCAGCCGTCGTGACCAGCACGGGCTCGTGCAGCTGGACCTGGGTGACCTGAGGGGAGAGGGGTGAGGGAGGAGGCAGGGGGGGCAGCAGGCGAGGTGGGAGGCAGGGGGACAGCTGGTGAGGGAGGAGGCAGAGGGGCAGCTGGTGAGGGAGGAGGCAGGGGGACATGAGAGGAGAGGGGAGGGGGGGGGGAGATGGGGGGGGAGGAGGGGACACGAGGGACCTCTGAGGGGAGGGGGGAAGGAGAGCAGAGGGCAGGTGAGGCAAGGGACCCGATGGGCCTGAGGGGAGAGGGGAGGCAAGGCAGCAGGCGAGGGGGCCTACGGGATAAATGGAGGAATTGGAAGCAGAGGCTCAGGATTCCCCGAGCAATCCCCTAGCAGCAGGGCCTCGTAGAAGGCAGGCAGGCATAAATGGGGCATGAGGGCAGCAGGCAAGGAAGGGGCAGCAGGCGAGGGAGGGGACCTATGGGATGAATGGGGGAATAGGAAGCAGAGGCTCAGGATTCCCCTAGCAGTCCCCTAGCAGCAGGGCCTTGTAGAAGGCGGGCAGGCATAAATGGGGAAATTGGAAGCAGAGGCTCAGGATTCCCCTAGCAACCCCCCAGCAGCCACCCCCCAGCCACCCGTCTGTAGCGCTCGGGCGTTATACGCCGAGCAAGGTCGAATACGCTGCCGGTAGGTGCGTCACACACGACTGTAAAATCCATCATCAGCAGCAGCAGGGACTCGTAGGCGGGCAGCAACACAGGGCTTTGGCCTCTAGGGCTGCATCATGGGACCCCCCCCCCTCTCCCCGCACCACTCACCCCCAGCGCCCTCAGCTCCCCGAGCAGGGCCTCGTATGCAGGAAGGACGGTCTCCAAGGCTGCATCGAGGGGCATGGCACACCGGGCCAGGCTGACGAACGTGACGGGACCTACATGGGGGGCGGGAGGAGGGGGAAGGGGGGCAATGCAGGGTGGGCCATTGTTGTGCTTCCTCAGAGCAAGCACAACAGTAAGCGGGGTCCCGCAGCGAGCATAGAACACCAACGGGTTCGTGTGATCAACCGACCATCCCTGCAGCCCCCATGCGCCCAATGTGACGCTGCTTCCGTCGCCCGAGCCCTCACCCACCCAGGTTTTACAGGGTTTACACGTACGCGCCCGGAGGACCCGGGGCGTGAGTTGAGGCCTAGACTATACGTCTAGGGGAGCTCTACTAAGAGAGGCCACAAGGCCACGCAGCGCGCCAGCCCACCAGTACCCACCCAGGATGTAGGGCACCGCCGCCTCTGCACCCATCAACGCCTGGCCGCGCCGGACTTTGGCGAGCACATGCTCCAGGTTGGGGCGCAGGCTGAAGCCGGCCTCCAGCTCCGGAACCTGAGTGGTGGTGGTGTGTGGGGGGGGAGGGGGGGGGGAGGGACCAGGGTGGTCAGAAGGTCAGGAGTTCATGGTCAGAAGGTCAGGAGGTCATGAAGGTCAGGAGGTCATGGAGGTCAAGAGGTTACGGTCAGGAGGTCGGGAGGTCATGGGGGGGTGCGAGGCTGGTGGAGTGCTTCACAGACCCCCGGAGCCTGAGTTCGGAGGGTGGCAGGCATCAGTCGGGAAGCAGGGTGGGGGGCCAGTCACAACTTGGAGTGGTGATGCTCCTCCTCCCTTTGGAAAGTGTAGAAGTGCACATTTGGCAAGAGGCCTGCCACATCTGCCTGTCGGTTGAGGCTGTGGGTGGCAGCATAGGGGCCTGTCCATGCTGGGACACTTCGCCCCAGGGCATAGACGGTAACAGTAACTGTAAGGGGCCTGCCCTGGTCCTGCCCATGCAGGGATATGGCCCAGCCCTCTCGCTCCTGTAACCCGGTTTTACAGGTTTTACACGTACGCGCCCGGAGGACCCCGGGGCGTGAGTTCAGGCCTAGACTACACGATTAGGGGAGCTCTACCAGGAGAGCTCGCAAGGCCACGCAGCGCACCAGCATACCAGGCCCTGTGCCCCGTCTCACCAGGAAGTGGTAGTTGCTGTCGAAGAACTTGCTCATATCCAGGGCAGTGGCGCCCTCGGCGCCACGGGCCATGGCAAAGTACTGCTCCAGGCCGGAGAGGTGCTGCATGGGAGGGAGGGAGGAGAGGGGAGGAGTGAAGGAAAATGTGGTGGGATGTGCATACATGGACAGGGGCAGGTTGCGGTGCTTCATGTGCATTCAGGCAGTGCCCACATACATACAGCGGTACACGCACGACATGTGTCTGATGCTGAGCACCATGCCACACTACCCGTGGCGATGCTTGACTGCACCTGGAAGCGCTGGGGGATGGCCCCCACCCAGGCAATGGTGTCCAGCACGTGGTCGTACCTACAGCCCAGGGGGAGATGAGGGCGCCGTGAGAAGAGATGAGGGGAGATGAGGGGAGGGGAGAGGAGAGGAGAGGTGCCACACACGCCGTCAACACTCGCAGACGTTCCGCCCACTATAGCCCCGGCTTCCGCTCCTCCTATGGCACATGCCAGCTATTTCGCCTCCACGGAACGACTCACAGGGTGCTGTCCAAGCCCACGGAGGTGATGCCTGCATCGTGCTGCGCCCCCCAGGCCTCAGCCTCGACCTGGATGACAGAGAAGGAGGGGGTGCATGTCGGGTGTTTGTGTGGGGGGCGATTGGCTTGGGGGATCCAGGATCCAGGATCCAGGCAAGCAGCAACTGGGGGCAACTTGGGATGGTCCTCTGGATGGTCCCCTAGGCCTGGATGGTTCCCACAGAGCACCCTTTGAGCCTGCTCCCTCCCCACGTCCACACCTCACTCACCTCGCTCTGGGTGCGCAGGAGCTCTGCCTCTGTCTGCTGGCCCTTCCAGTACCTGCGGCAGTACCGTCCCACGGACGTTTTGCGCATATGCTCAGCCAAGGAAGTGATTTGGAAGTGATCCTGATGGTGCATGCCATGAAGGCCTTGATCTCAGACCAAGACTGCCCACCTCTCCAGGGCCGATTTCATCTGGCGCGAGCCACCGATTCTTGGAAAGCCAATCGTAGTGGTCCGGAGCGAACACATGATTGGTGAGACGGAGAGGGAGGGAGAGGGAGGGAGAGGGAGGCAAAGAGAGAGAGAGAGGGAAGGAGAGAGAGGGAGAGAGACGATAATAGGCGGGGACGGAGAGGCAGCGCCTATAAATATCTTGCGGTTCCAAGATCCGCAGTTCCTCAAAGGGTTCCGCGATTCCTCAAAATCCATGGGTGTGGGCCACACAAGTGCCCCGATTCCGCTCTAATCGCCGACACCATCTGCGCCTACGCTGATGCAATTGACTGGGCTAGTTTTTGTACAGAAGCTCTGGCCACGGGGGCGAGGAGTGAGGGGGGGGATGGGAGGGGGGGAAGCTGGCCAGCCATGGGGAGCACTGACCGCACGCAGCAACTGCTCTTAGCTGCTACAGGCACGGAAGTGTACATCCGGCCAGATGCAGCAGCACCAGCTGGTGCAGCAGCAACGTTCCAAATGGGCCGTGCAGCGCCGCGGGCCGCGCGCGCAGGACTCGAGTTTTTTTTGCTTCACGCGCCAAGGGGGAGTGGAACCCCCACCTGATCACCAGATCACCTGATGAACCCCCGGTCAGACGGTCAGACCTATCTGAAATTCTAGTGGCCTGCACCTCCTGATCATGGAGTCGTGTAAGCGACGCAGTAGGCGGGTTGCGCATCTTGAGCAAACGGCGCTTACAGCCTGGGCGTCGCGAGTGGGTGCCTGACGCGCCTGCGTGTCCAGCAGGGCAGCCGGCCTGCCGTCTCTACATCTGCTGGCCTCCCCACGGCGGACTGCACCGATCGTGTGACCAAGAGTCGTGCCCCATGGAGACAGTTTACAGAGCTGCTTCTGACCTCTGCCCCACCCGCCGCTTCTAGCCCCCGTTCCAACACACAGGTTCTACAGGTTTTACACGTTCGCGCCTGGAGGACCTAGGGGCGTGAGTTAAGATCTAGACTACACATCTAGAAGCGCTCTACTTAGAGAGCCCGCAAGGCCATGCAGCGCGCCAGCCTACCAGGACCCCGCCCACACAAACTTAACGGTGCAGCCACACACGTCTGTCACAGCCACGCTGCCCCGTTCCCCTAAAAGTACAAAGGAATTCGTTCTACATGCGTACTTTCAAGCCACCGCCCCTTGTACCGCTTGCCAGCGTTGGAGCGCACGTCCCCCCACACGCGCGGGTGGTAAGAAGACGACCGAAGTACAGCAGTACAATCTGTACTTCTACCAACCCCTGTACCGCCACATGTGACGGTACACAAGCGGCGCCTTGCTTGCGTTCGAGTGCACATTCCACCAGATGAGAAGGAGATCGAAGTACAGCAGTACAAACTGTACCTCTACCACCCCCTGTACCGCCGCATGTAGCGGTACACGAGAGGCGCCTTGCCCGCGTTGGAGCGCACGTTCCACCAGATGAGCGGGATGCCAAACACGATCCAAATGCCGAGGCCCCACAGCCAGAACGCGGCGCACAGGAAGCAGAACACAATGTACCTGCGATGATGTGTGTTGAACGGTGTTTGTGTGTGTGGGGAGGGGGGGGGTCGATTTTACACGCTGTACGACAAACCCACGCCAACAAGGCCGCGCGCGTGGCGCAGCAACGCACACAGTGCACACACACACATACACACATAAACACAGTGCACACACACACATAAACACAAACACGTGCCAATAAAGGCGCGGCAAAGCACAGCATTCACACACACCACACACACACACGCACCACATGCCGGTGTATGGAGGGAGCGCGGGGTACACGGGCGCGGATGCGTCGCGCACCTGCGCCATGTGTGTGTGTGGGAGGGTGCGTGTGTGTGTGTGGGGGGGGGGCAGCATATCTAGGTATGCCGTCCAGAGTTATCTGAAACGATGTCTCTCTCTCTCTCTCTCTCCTTCTGTGCGTGTGTGTGTGTGGCGTGTGGGAGAGTGTGTGTGCGTGTGTGCGTGAGTGTGGGCGCGTGTGGGCGGGAGTGTATGCCAAGGCGGACGCGTCGCGCACCTACGTCATATATTGGCATGTGTGTGTGTTTGCGGGACTGCGTGCGTAGGCGGGGATTATGTGCACGTGTGGGTGGGGATGCGCGTGCGCCATGACGGGCGGAAGTGTGTGCGCATGTGTGCGTGAGCATGTGCGCATGAGTGTGTACACGGGCGCGGACGCGTTGCGCACCTGCGTTGTGTGTGCGTGCATGTGTGGGTGTATGCTCGTGTGTGTGTGTGTGTGTGTGTGTTTGCTCGTGTGTGTGTGTGTGTGTGTGTGGGGGGGGGGGGAGCTTGTGAGAGGGAGTGTGTGCACGTGTGTGCGAGAGTGTATGCGCGTGTGGGCGGGAGCGTGTGTTGCGAGGCGTTGGGCATGAGTCAAGCGGGCTTGGGCACGAGTCAAGAGGATCGTGCGTGCGTGCGTGTGTTTGTGTGGGGGGGGGGGGGGGCACGCGCACAGCACACGCTCAGAACAACTAGGGTAACCTGGAAAACGGCACCCCCCGGAAATTGCAGACATGCACCCCCAACAATTATACACACACTCACACACACACGATCACACACTCAAAACTTGCCAGCACACGTATACACACGCACGCCACGTACCATGGCGTTCAGTTAGACCGGCCGGCCGACACACACACACGCACGCACACACACACACACATGCCAGCACATGCACACACTTGCCAGCACGTGCACACACACAGGCAGACACGCACCGTGGCGTTGAGTTCGACCGGCCGGCCGGAAATGGCGGTCGCCGTGTCGACACACACACACACATACACACACATATATACACACACAAACACACACATGCCAGCACGTGCACACACACACACACACTTGCCAGCACGTGCACACACACACACACGCACACACACACACACACCACACACACACGCCAGCACATGCACACATACATACTTGCCAGCACGTGCACACACACGCATACTTGCCATCATGTGCACGCACACACACACACTTGCCAAAACGTGCACACAAACCAGCGCGTACACGCACGTGCACACACGCACACACACACACACACACCACACACACTCATGCCAGCACATGCACACACACATACTTGCCAGCATGTGCACACACACACATACTTGCCAGCACGTGCACACACACACACACTTGCCAGCACATGCACACACACACACGCACACACACCACACACACACACGCCAGCACATGCACACACATACTTGCCAGCACGTGCACACACACACATACTTGCCAGCACGTGCACGCACACACACACTTGCCAGCACGTGCACGCACACACACACACTTGCCAGCACGTGCACACAAACCAGCGCGTACACGCACGTGCACACACGCACACGCACACACACACACACACACACCACACACACTCATGCCAGCACATGCACACACACATACTTGCCAGCATGTGCACACACACACATACTTGCCAGCACGTGCACACACACACACACTTGCCAGCACGTGCACACACACACACGCACACACACCACACACACACACACGCCAGCACATGCACACACATACTTGCCAGCACGTGCACACACACACATACTTGCCAGCACGTGCACGCACACACACACTTGCCAGCACGTGCACACATGCACACAAACCAGCGCGTACACGCACGTGCACACACGCACACGCACACACACACCACACACACATGCCAGCACATGCACACTCACATACCTGCCAGCACGTGCACACAAACACACACTTGCCAACACGTGCACACACACACACGCACGCACACACACACGCGCGCGCGCCGCGCACCGTGATGTTGAGTTCGACCGGCCGGCCGGCGATGGCATTCGCCGAGAGGTTGCTTGCAAGGCCGGAGTAGACTGGCTTTGAGGAGTAGGTCGCCTGCACACGGGTTTTGAATTTAGGCCGAAGGTTTGAGGTTTTGGTCTTAGGGTCGGGTTTACGGGTGAGGGTAGAATGCGGACGTTTGTTGATAATGGATTGACAGTCTGTGTGACACCACTACGCATGCACGCACGCACACACACACACACACGCACACATGCACACACGCACGCACACCTTTAGTGAGCCGGTATCGAGCGTCCAGTTGTGGCACGATCCGAGCGTCGCCACCATTGACACACACACACACACGCACACACACACATGCACGCACACACACACCTTGAGTGGGCCGGCCTCGAGCGCTCAGTTGTAGCTCGATCTGAGCGACGCCACCATCGACATACGAACACGCATGCACACACACACACACACCTCTTCAGTGAGCCGGTCTTGAGTGCCCAGTTGTAGCACGAGCCAAGCGATGCCACCATCGACACGCACCCACACGCACACACACACACACACACACGCGCACACACACACACACACGCACACACCTGTTTGCACACACACACACACATGCACACACACACCCGTTTGCAAACACACACACACACACACCTTTAGTGAGCTGGTATCGAGCGCCCAGTTGTGGCACGATCCGAGCGTCGCCACCATCGACACACACACACGCACACACACACCTTTCGTGGGCCAGCCTCGAGCACCCAGTTGTAGCACGATCCGAGCGACGCCACCATCGACATACACACACGCATGCACACACGCACGCACACACACACACACACACCTCTTCAGTGAGCCGGTCTTGAGTGCCCAGTTGTAGCACAAGCCAAGCGATGCCACCATCGACACGTACACACACGCACACACACACACACACGCGCACACACACACACGCGCACACCTGTTTGCACACACACACACATGCGCGCGCACACACACACACACGCACACACACACCTGTTTGCGCACACACACACACGCACGCACACCTTTAGTGAGCCTGTCTCGAGCGCCCAGTTGTAGCACGAGCCGAGCGACGCCACCATCGACACGCGTGCCTCCAAGGCCGCGATAGCATACACGTTGACCCAGTCCATCTTCGGCAGCTGCACCACGTTGCTGTGGGCGGGGGTATTGGGTGTTGGGGCGGTGGGGTGAGTGATTTCCTTTTCGGCTGTTTGGGGGGAGGGGGAGAAGGGCGCCTCAAGGGCCTCGATCGCGTAGACGTTGACCCAGTCCATCTTGGGCAGCTGCAACACATTGCTGTGGGCAGGGGTGGTGGGTGGTGGGGGTGGGGGTGATTGGGGTGGTGGGGTGTCAGTGATTTCCTTTTCGGCTTGGGGAGGGGGGGCAGGTATGGGGGGGGAGGGTGCCTCTAGGGCCTTGATAGCATACACGTTGACCCAGTCCATCTTTGGCAGCTGCACCACGTTGCTGTGGGGACATTGGGTTTGGGAGGGTGATTGGTTGGGAGGGAGTGTGGGGTGCATTGGCCTTAGAGCAAGGGTCTGTGTACATCGGCCATGGAGCAGGTGAGGTGAGGTGGAAAGGTGTGTGTGTGTGTGTGTGTATGTGTGTGTATGCACCACGTTGCTGTGGGCAGGAAATGGGTGATGTGGTGTGTGGTGTGTGTGTGTGTGAGGGGTGTGTGTGAGGGGAGGAGGGGGGGGCATCGACACGCGCGCCTCGAGGGCCTTGATGGCGTACACATTGACCCAGTCCGTCTTGAGCAGCTGCACCACGTTGCTATGGGGGGACATGGGATGAGTTTGGGGTTTGGGGGTTGGGGGGGGGATGCATGTGTGCATGTGTTTGTCTTGTGCTTCTGTGCTTGTGTGGCGTGTGGTAGTGCTTGTGTGTGCTTGTGTGTGCTTGTGTGTGCTTGTGTGTGCTTGTGTGTGTTTGTGTGCGACTGTGTGCTCGTGCAGCGTGCGACGATTGGGTTGGATTCAGTGTGTGAGTGCCTGCATGTGTAGTGTGCACATTGTTGTGTGTGACTGCCTGTGCGTGTGTGGAACATGATCCACAGACACACACACACACACACACACCTGGTGTCATAGAACTCGACCTTCCACACACACACACACACACACACACAATGTGTATCCACTGAGTGGACTAGTGCGGGTGATAGTATCTGCCTGCCTCAGGGATTGAGTGCGCAAGTCTAATACGCCATTACAGGCGTTCAACAAGACTGTAAAATCGACCATACACACCTGGTTTCATAGAACTCGACCTTCCACTGCCCAAACGTCGCGCTCGAGTTGAAGAATCGCAGCGTTGACACCATGTCTTGCGGCCGTGAGTAGTCGAAAGGGGACAGGGCGTAACCTGTGGCGAGGCCTGTGGTATGTGGGCAGTTGTGTGCGTATGTGTGTGTGTGTGTGTGTGCATGTCTGTGTGTGCGAGTTGAGTTGGAGAGCCGCAGCGTTGACACCATGTCTCGGCGGCAGGAGTAGTCGAAAGGGGACAGGGCATAGCCCGTGGCGAGGCCTGCGGTATGTGGGCAGGTGGGTGCGTATATATGTGTGTGTGTGTGTGACGGCCTCATGTAATGCTTAGTTGGTTGGTTGTGTGTGTGTCTGAGTGTGAGTTGAGATGAATAACCGCAGCGTTGATACCATGTCTTGGGGGGCTAGATTAGTCGAACGGGGACAGGGCTAGCCCGTGGCGAGGCCTGCGGTATGTAGGCAGTTTCTCCCTTTTTGTGTGTGTGTGCGAGTTAAATAACCGCAGCATAGATACCATGTCTTGCGGCCGTGAGTAGTCGAACGGGGACAGGGCGTAGCCCGTGGCGAGGCCTGCGGTATGTGAGCAGTTGTGTGTGTATGAGCGTGTGTGTGTGTGCGCGCGCGTGTGTGTGCGTGTGAATGCGCTGGAGATGTGAGTGTGTGTGTGTGCGTGCGTGTGTGGATTCGGGCGTGTGTCTACGAGCGTGTGCTGAAGAACTGCATTGTGGACACCAGCGCCCCAAACCCTACAACGCAACATGCGACGCACCTTGCTGCAAACATCTGCGTGCACTCACCGCCCATACCACCCAGGCTGGCAAACCCTGAACCCTAAATCCTGGTTTAAAACTTGGCCTACAGCCCCCAAAGAAGGCTCAAGGCGCACCTTGCAGGTAGAACTGCGTCATCGTGTGTGTCAGCGTGCGCTCGCGACCCATACCG
>VFSX01000073.1:47500-137500 GCA_016618255.1 Chlamydomonas sp. UWO 241
CTTGGGTAGGTACGTCCCTCACGCTTTCCACACCCCCTGGGCATCGTACGCGTGCTCCCCAGGGGCACACCAAGGGCGTCCGTCCCGCTTCCTTCTCTTGCCGCCTGCTTGGCAGCCCCTCCCCCACGACCACAGCGGCGGTGGGCAAGCCACAGTCTTGAAAAAAATGGCACAGGACCGCAAGCCAATTGACCTGGCGGAGGGCTGGCAGTTCATGCAGAATGGCATCAACAAGCTCATTAAAATCCTGGAGGGCGAGCCCGAGGAGCAATTCAACGCGGAGCAGTACATGAACCTGTACACGTAAGAAGCCTTGCGAACGGCATGGCTGGGGAACCCAGGACTTCCCAGAAACGGCCAAGGAGCACCAACAGAGCGGGTTTAGGAACGGAACAGGAGAGCGTGGGGAGCTGTGATCCCCCCGCCATCCGTATACCGCTCGGGGCCTGATGATGGTTCTTACAGTCGTGTGTGACGCACCTACCAGCAGTCGTGTGTGACGCACCTACCAGCAGCGTATTCGACCTTGCTTGGCATATAACGCCCGAGCGCTACAGACGGGTGGCTGGCTACTGGTGGTGGGGGGCTATTGGGTCGGGGCTTGACCTAGACAGGAAACTCGGCCCCCTGATCTGACTCCTCCCCGTGGGGGCACGCCCGGGGTTTGAAGGCCCGCGGGATCATTTCCCTAGACCTCCACCGTAGCGGCAACAGAGGCTACTGATCAGTTTGTATCAGAAGGGACGTGGGGGCTGATCAAGAAGTGACCTGAAATGATGAAAAGTTGAAAATCTGGGCCGCAACCTCTGACCTAGAAGGCAGGTAAATTGCAGGTAGCAATTTAGGGTTTGGGCCCTAGCCTCGCTGTGACTTTGGGTTTGGACGCTCGTCAGTGCTTCTTCGATTGGGCGGTTGACCGCCTACGGCGGTTTCTGGGCGGTAAAGAAGAATTGATTTTTGAGGGTTAACCGCACGATTTTTTTTGCCGATTTTGGTTGATCTTTGCTGGGTTTTTTGTTGTTGTTTTTGGCCGATTTTAACCGATTTTGGCCCTGGCTGTCTCGGCCAGGCTGTAAGAATTAATTAATTTAAATCAATCGAAGAAGCACTGACGCTCGTGCCGCACCAGCAGGGTTTAGGGGCGGGGCTGCGAATGGCATGTGTGCAACTGTGGCATGGGTTGCTCGTCCTGAGGGGGGGTCAGCATCCTGACTGTACGTAGGACGTAGGACGGTACTGCAGGACGCAGTACAAGGACGCGAGGGGGCGAGGTGAAAGTGCCCACACTAAATTCCCACACCTAATCGCACACAACACCGTCGGTTCTGAATGGATTTACAAGTAGACTTGTAGTGCCCTGGAAAGTCCTTGTCATAAGCTTTCCATCACATGTCGAATTGTCCAAATCAGTGCAGCCGCCAGGAAGTTGTGGCCCTGGCCGGTTTTGTGTGGCAAGTAAAGGCGTCTGGTGCTGCCGCCGATCGCGTCCTGCAGTACGCACCCCAGCGTACTGTCAGGGCGCAGGACGTGGTACCGTACCCCAGTACAAATCACGTCCCGTGCAACCCTGATGGCATGCGACTGTGGCATGCTTGCAGCATGCCTTGTAGACAGCAAAAAGGCCGCCGGAGATGATTGCGAGCCAGCCGATGAACCAGCGGATGAACCGGCCGATGAACCAGCCAATGATGGCGCGTGTGGCGTCGTTCCACGAGCTCGCATCCACTGGATGGTGGCCAACTGGGGGCTTCCTCCCGCGGAGAGCCTCTACGCTGCGGCGGGTGACAGGTCGCCGCAACACCACTACAGAGGCAAGCTCTGATGCGGTCCACACGCTCAGCTCATCTTCCGACGCTTCTCTCCTCGGAACGCAGAACGTCGGAACGCGCATGGCTCGCCTCGCGCTTGCTTTCAAAAGCTGTCTTCTTTTGTTGTTCGTTGCGTTCAAAGCAAAATACACACCTAGTTCCAGGTGATGGACCCAGCACTGCTGCTCTCCACACACGCCCACACGTTGATGTGTTCAGCAGTAGGGTGGATTCCACTGGGCACAGCACGCGCCCTCCGTACTTGGGTAGTTACGTTCCCCACGCTTTCCACACACACTGGGCATCGCACGCGTGCTCCCCAACTCATTCCCCCCACGGTGCATCTCTCCCAGCTCACCCCAAACCCAACACAGCGGCGTCGCTGTACACCAGCGGCAGCTCGTGCAGGGGCACACCAAGGGCGTCCGTCCCGCTTCCTTCTCTTGCCGCCTGCGCGGCAGCCCCTTCCCCTACGACCCGCAGCGGCAGTGGGCAAACCAAGCCAGTTTCAAAACAATCATAGCCATGGCGCAGGACCGCAAGCCAATTGACCTGGCAGAGGGTTGGCAGTTCATGCAGAATGGCATCAACAAGCTCATTACAATCCTGGAGGGCGAGCCCGAGGAGCACTTCAACGCGGAGCAGTACATGAACCTCTACAAGTAAGGAGACATGCGAACAGCATGGATTCAAGGGTCACCCAGGAATTCCGAAAAACGGCGAAGGCGCACTGGTCAATGGAGCGAGTTTAGGGACGGAATGCAAGAGCGTAGGGAGCCGTGATCCCCTCGCCATCCGTATACCGCTCGGGGTCTGATAACCATTTCCCAGAAAACTATCGCACACTTGGTGGGAGAGGGTGTGCAGTGACGCGTTGGAAATCCCTCGCCGGGAGCAGCACAACGGCATGCATTGCGTGAACACCCGCTATGTATGGCGCCTGGTAAGAGCGGTCAAAGTTGCTGTATCCGGCACGAGGGGGACACAAAAATCCTTTCCAGGGGTCACTTACCCAATCCTCAGGAACACCACCCGTTCCTCTTCTCCGTCATCGGAGCCGCACCTGGGGAGCATTCCCCTTCAGCCTGTTCCTGTGGCTCCTGCGGCTTATTTGGCTCCTTTGGATCTTTTGGCTCCCAAGCACAGCACGGGGCAGGGGGGCGGTTCCTTGGTTTCTGAGCCTCCCTTGGCTCCTGTGGCCAAATGAGCCGAAGAACCGCCCCCCCTCCCATACTGTGGAGCCAAAAGAGTGTTTAATTTTTGGTTGTCAGTCTTTATGTGAGTCTTTATGGTCTAACACGCGGCCCGCGTTGATGGCCTAGCAGGCAAGTAAATTGCAGGTAGTACTTTAGGGTTTGGGCCCTCGCCTCGCTGTGACATCGGGTTTGGAGGCTCTGCCTCACCAACAGGGTTTAGGGGCGGGGCATTAGAATGGCATGTGTGCATGCAACTGTGGCATGCTGAAGCGCCTGATAAACGGCGAACTGCCGCCGGAGAGGACTGCAAAAACGATGACGCCAAACCAGCCGATGATGACGCGCGCGGCGTCGTTCCACGAGCTCGCATCCAGTGGGTGGTAGAAGGGTTGCACAACATGGAACATGGTAGAGAACACTGTGACACGATACGATACGGAATACGATGATTTTTTGGGAGAACACGGTGGGAGAACACGGTTTTGTAGTTAAGCACCACAAACGTGCACGAGCACACGCAACAACACCGTGGCGTCAACACGCATGTGCCACAGCAACATTACTAGTCCAGCAGCCTCAGCCCACATACATGAGCAGTGGCCCTGGGCCAAGGCGTAAGTTGCCGCGGTCAGAGTCGGTTTCGGTCAGTCGACTATCTCCTTGTCTCCCTCAACTGCCAACGTCTGCTGCTTCTCCTCCACCTCCTCCATCTGCTGCACCACACCAACATCACTAATCTACTCATGAAGGGGTTTCCATTGGTTCAAGCCCCATCTAAAACTTCCAAATCTGCAGGGAGCTACACTAAGGTCAATGCTTCACGACACTATAGTTTGACCAACTGTAGCGCTAGGCGATTTGGTCAAAGCAGTTGATACCGAAGAATATAGAAAGCCCTTGACGAGTAGAATAATTTAGGATCTTCAGGAGCTCGATTCGGCGTAGAATTGTGGTTTTACTGCGGCCACACTTCCACCGTTCACACTTCCGCCGTTCAACGTATTCTGTATCGTGTTACCGGAACATGGAAACATGATACGAAACACAGTGAAAACACGGAAAACACGTTGTGGTGCAACCCTGGGCGGTAGGGCCACTCGCTCGCAGGGATGTGCTTCTCCTCACTGTGCTTTGTCCACCACCCCATGGCTGCTGCTGCGGCTGGTGACCAACTGGGGGCTACCTCTCTAGAGAGCCTCCACGCTGCGCTGCAAACGACGCCCCGGCTCGTGACAGGTTGCCGCAACACCACTACAGAGAGAGCTCTGATGCGTTTCACACACTCAGCTCATCCTGCCCCGCATCTCTCCTCGGGCACGCAGAACGGCGGTACGCCCATGGCTCGCCTCGTGCTCGCTTGCGATAGCTGTCCCCCGTCGTTGTTCGTTGCGTTCAAAGCGAAATACACACCTAGTTCCAGGTGGTGGACCCGACACTGCTGCTCTTCACACACGCCCACAAGTTGATGTGTTCAGCAGCTGATGATTCCACCACAAGCAGCGCCCTCTCAATTCGGTACTTGGGTAAGTTCGTCCCCCACGCTTTCCACACCCCCTGGGCATCGCACGCGTGCTCCCCAACTCATTCCGCATGGGCGGCCCCTGTAGCATGGTGAGCCTCCCGACTCTCCCCCCCCTTCCCCCCACCCCACCCCTGCCCTCCCGCGGGTGGGCCGGGATACCCGGCCCAGTTCTCGCCCGTCCTATACTTTTTATGCTTTTGTTGGTGCAGGCCCGGCCTGTTCAGAGAGGGGTGGGCACATGCCCGCCCGGTCCTGTTCCTCCTGTCTTTCCGTTTTCCCCTAACTAATTTTAGTTAGGATGTGCCCCTCACCGAGTTCTTCTGTGCCTCCCCCCAAGAGGGGGGGCCTGCGACAAGCTCAAAGTCGTGCTCGGTGCAACTCAAAGGGGTGGGCATGTGCCCAGAGCCAGGTTAAGGGTGGCAGGTTTCACGTCCTGTGCTGGTTGAAATCCCAGTTAGAAATCCCCTTGAACGTTGGAGGTTGCGGCCCGGCTTTTCATCCTTTTTGGGGCCACGTCTTGGCCGCGCTCCCTCCTGCGAGAGGGGGGTCTGTCCTTAACTGCCTACATCCTTCGGGGTGTGCGGCGGTGCTTCCTGCCAAATTGGCGGGATATGCGAGTATCCAACCATGTCCAGTGCTTTTGTGTGGGGAGGAGCCTCACTATAAGGACCGGGGGCGAATTCATCCGCGGGGTGAATTAATCCATTTGGCACTTGTATGCATCCCACAGATGCTGGGCTGCACAGCTTGGTCCCTACTTCCAGGCTTAATTTGGCCATGGTATGGGGGACCTGTGGCCTGATTGCCGGCTCCGACGGCCGCTTACGCTGGATGGGACAAGGTCCAGAAAATCACACTCTCCACACACACTTCTGAGGCACATCATGCTGCATTAAGATAGCGGTGCCGACACTGACTCCGTCGGACCCCACACACCCTGAAAACTCCGACCCTAAGACCTAGTTTCAGGGCCGCGCCT
Organism: Chlamydomonas sp. UWO 241; assembly: GCA_016618255.1. NCBI lineage: Eukaryota > Viridiplantae > Chlorophyta > Chlorophyceae > Chlamydomonadales > Chlamydomonadaceae > Chlamydomonas > Chlamydomonas priscui. Next base: position 53,006 of record VFSX01000073.1, read on the forward strand.
CAAATTGCCGATCCCTGCGCGCTGCTGGGCGCCATTGGGCCGCGGAGCCGACCCCCTCGAAGGCCCTCCCCGTGGCTGCCGGCCCATCGGGCGCGGATTTGCGCTTGTGGCCGCAAACCCGACTCACTAACGCGTTCCCGATGCTAAACGATGAACTTCTACGCCGTGGTGCGGAGGGCAGAGGCTGCTGCGTGATGGCAGAAGGGGGGACTCTTTGGTGTTGCTGTATGGGGCAGAGGGTGGCCTTCCCTGCCCCCCAACCCACCTCATAGCCCTCCCCCAGCCCCCACAAAGCCATGCATGTCAGCATGGGTACTAGAACAACCTGTAGCTTGAAAGGGGGGCCATGAACTCCTGCGTAGGAGCTGCAGATACCCCATGGATTAATTCGCCCCACTTGTTTGCGCGCCGCCCTGTTTGGGGTGTAAACTTTGCACCCTCAAACCTTGAAGTACATGGTGTGTGCAGGAAATGTGAAGGTGTCATCGAGAAGCCCTTGTTTTCAGCTATCTTCTGACCCCTTCATCAGTCTTCGACGTCCTCAGTGACCGCGAGGAGGCGCAGCACCAGGCGCTGTGGCCCGCTTTCCTCGCCGCCAAGGTTGCGGGCAAGCGGGCGCAGTTCCACCGCGCGCGCCTCGTCGTTGACGGCGAGCGGGTGCCTGCACCTGCTTGCTAGATGGCATTCCCTCTGGGGGTGTTTTTGAAGGGGAGGTGGCGCCACACGCGTGCGGTGGCGGGTGCGGTGTGGTCGCTGAGTAGAGTGCTGCGGCGGGTGTGCTACTAGCCCCGCTTCCGGTGGTCTGGGGGAGGGCTTTTTGGTCCCTTCATGGTTTTATACCTTGGGTCCGCCCTCTGGCCATTTGAGGGGCTGGGTGTGCAGCCTGCACAGTGGTGCTGCTTGCTTGGCGCCCGCCACCAAGTGTGGATGGCGTTACCGTGGGCTACTTGTAGCTTGACCTTTTGTGGGCCTTGAGCCTTGTTTCTCTAAGTCCCACTGGAGCTTTGGAACCGTACGTGTGACTGCCAGAAGTGGATTGTAACCAAAAATCATCTTCATCACCAGTGCGGGGCTGGCGGGCCGGTGCCGGTGCAGTGGCGCGGCGCTGCGCGAGGGCAGGGCCCCGCCCCCAGCCTCGCCTGGCTGTCTGCCAGGGAGCCAGGCTTTGTGGCGTCGGTGCACGGGGGCCACGCCTTTGTGTCCAAGGCCATCCGCGCGCCGCACGTGGAGTGCCGCCAACGCACCGACGCGCCGTCCTTCTGCCGGCTGCGCGTGTCGCGCCTGCCCCTCAGCATGCTGGGGCCCGCGCGCCCCGCGCGCGCCGCGGGCGCCGCGGGGGCGCCGGGTGGGCCTCCACCGGGTGGGCCGCCGCCGGGTGGGCCACCGCCGGTGGGCCGCCGCCGGGTGGGTCGCCGCCGGATGCGCGCGCTGCGGGGGCACCGGGGGCGCCGGGAGGGCCGCCGCCGGGTGGGCTGCCGCCGAGGCCGCCGCTGGGGGGCCAGGCCCCGTCCTATGCCGCGGCTGTCCAGGGGCTGCATGCGGGGCCTGGGGTGCAGCACCAGCTGGGCACCATCGAGGAGGGTGCGGACGATGAGGACCACGACTCGTACGGTCACGGTGCCGGTGACGGTGATGACGATGAGGACGGTGCCGGGCCTGGCGGTGGTGGTTCTGCTGAGGCTGCTATTGCGGCTGCTGCTGCTGCTGCGGCGGCGGCGGCGGCAGGCCCCTCGGACGAGTGTGCGGCCAACTTAGCGCTCCGCGAGCGTGCGCTCGCAGCAGAGCGCCAGAAGAGAGTGCAAGTGGACCAGCTCCTTGCGGAGTGGCGTGCCTTCGAGGACCGGCAGAAGGCTACAGCAGCTGCGGCAGCTGTGGGCGCAGCTGCGGCAGCTGTGGGCAAGGAGGCCCTGCAGGCCGACCGTGACCGTGAGGAGCGCATGCTCGACGCCACCCAGTCGGCTGGGCGCAAGCGTGCGGGGGGTGATGAGGAGCTCGATGCCGCTGACGATGCCCCGCTCGGCACCCCCGTGGGCCTCCGCCAGCCTGAGCCGCGACGCGGCGAGGCGGCGCCTGAGGCGGCAGAGGACGGCGAGGAGGGGCTGCGCATGGCACGCCGTAGGACTGGTGGTGATGAGGGTGGTGTCGCCATGCCTGCTGCTGCTCCGGCCGCGGCGGGTGGGGGCGCGGGGGCTGCAGAAGCTGTTGGTGGTGGGGGAGCTGGAGGAGCGGGTGCGGGTGGAGGGGGCGGGCAGACGCAGGCCCTGGCCACTACTGGGGGGGCCACTGGTCGTGGAGAGGATGGTGGTGGATGGGTCCGCGGCAAGGTTCATGCCTTTGCGTACGCGCGGGGCGGACCGTGCATTGGGCCCGTCGACAACCCCGGGATCACCAGCGGACTCAGGGACGCCATCCACTGCGGGAGCTTCCCGACAGCCGACGCAGCGAAGGAGTGGATCATGGACATCCTCAACGGATACACTGTCCAGACCCCCGTCGTGAGCAAGCGGGGCGGGCATCACGGCTGGCCGATGGACCATGTCAGAAACATCCTCAATGCGGCGGGCTGCCCCGTGATGCCGGCGCTGCCGGACGACTGGCGCCTGGGTGACCCCCTGCCAGATGGCCACCCGTTCATCGTGCACGGATGACGCCACCTGCTGGACAGCCTGCGCGCGGAGGCCGCTTTGCCCCCGGCCTCCGGGTGGGCACGCACAACGTGCGCGGCCTGCGAGAGGGGCCCAAGCTGGTGGATCTCATGCGCGTCTGGGCGCACGACCGCCGCCTCGATGTGGTGTGCCTCCAGGAGGTGCATATTGCAGCTGATGACGTCGCGAGGATGGATGGCGTCGACCGGTACGCGTCCGGCTGTGCCTACCACCTGGGGACTGAGTCCTACACCTTCTGGGGGGGGCGGCGCGGGGACCTTGGCTGGTGTCGCCATCCTCGTGCGGTCGGACCTCGTGGCAGTGCTCCAACCGTTCGTCCAGGCGGATGGCGACGGCCGGCTGATGGTGATGGATATCACGTGGGGTGGTGGGGGCGCGGGTGGTGGGGGTGGGGGTGGGGGAGCTGGAGGTGGGGGAGCTGGGCAGCTGCGCCTCGTCAACGCGTACCTTCCGGCCTCGCAGCCGAACTGGCCAGCGGTGCAGGCGGCGTTCATCGAGGAGCGCATCCGACCGCTTGCTGCTGGCCATACACACCTCGTGCTCGCAGGTGATTTCAACTTTGTCAAGAGCCCACGTGACCGCGCCCGCTCTGAGGGGCCCCTCGAGTGGCACGACCGCGCCCCGGCGGCGGCGATGGCAGCGCTGGTGGAGGACTCCCCGCTCCGTGACGCGTACCGCCTCGTCCACCCCATGCAGAGGGGGTACACCTTCAGTGCGTATAATGCACAGGCGCGGCTCGACCGCCTCTATGCGTCAACGGCCCTTGTGCCACGCGTCCTCGGGTGCGACGCGGGGGAGTCGGGCGGGTCGGATCACCGCGTTGTGGCAATGCACCTCTCCCCCCTGGTGCCAGAGGCGCGCGGGGCGGGGCGGCCGCGTGTGCGTGCCCATTTCTGGGCTGATCGTGACCTGGCCGATGGGTTCAGGGCATGGTTTGGTCGGGAGGCAGCGGGGGCACCCACCCATGGCCACACGGAGCTTATGCGGTGGTGGCAGGCTTTCAAGCCGCGCCTGGCTCGCGAGGCCCGCCGCCTCGACTGCGACCTGGGTCGGCGTTGAGATGCTGTGTCGGTGGAGGTGGCCCGGCTGCGTGCAGACCTGCAACGAGCGCGCGCGGCCGTTGAGGCGGGGCGCGATGGGCTGGCGGAGCTCGCCGGGCTCTATGCGCTGCAGCGGCGCCTGGACGCGGCGGTGCGGCGGTACGCTCCAGCCCCGCCCTCATGTGTGCGGCCGGGAGAGCGCGTTGCCGGGGGCATGGCGGCAGCCTTCCGCAAGCCAGCGACGGCACGGCGCGTCGCCGCCCTCAGAGATGCGCGTGGCATCCTCGTCACTGACGGCATGGGAATGGCTGACATCATGGCTGATGCCGTGGCGGCGGTCTCACGGCCGCCACCGCCATCCCCCGCTGATCGGGAGGCTGTGCTGGGGGCGGTGCGTACGCACTCGCCGCGCGTGCCGCAGGCGGTGGCGGACGCAGCGGGCGCGCCTGTTGTCACGCCCGCCGAGGTGCGGGCGGCGGCCACTCACTCCAAGCCTGGCACCGCCCCAGGCCCGGATGGCATCCCGGTGGATGTGTGGCGGAAGCTGGGAGAGCCAGCCTTTGTACTTCTGGCGGCGGTTTTCACCGCGGTGGGCGCTACGGGTGAGACGCCGCCTGGGTTTCTCGATGGCGTTGTCGCCTCCATCTACAAGGCCAAAGATGCAGCGGATGCGGCAAACTACCGCCCACTCACCATGCTGGGCTCTGACTACCGCATCCTCGCCAAGGTGCTGGCGACGCGGTGGACGCCGCTGCTCGCTGCGGTGGTGGGGCCAGAACAGCCTGCGTTCCTCGCTGGCCGCCGCATCTCGGACAATATCTGCCTCACTCAGATGCTGCCTGGCCTGTTGGCTGCCAACGCGGCAGAGGGCGTGGGGCCGACGGGTGCAGCGCTGGCGCTGCTCGACTTCCGCAAGGCTTACGACACCATCGACCGTGGCTGCCTCCTTGCGGTCATGGAGGCGGTGGGCGTCGGTGACGGTGTGCTGGCATGGACCCGCACCATCCTCACGCACACGTACGCGTCGGCCGAGGTCAACGGGTTCATCTCTGAGCCGCGCCGGTATGCGGCGGGCGTGCGCCAGGGCTGCCCCGCTGCGCCAGCCCTCTTCCTGTTCCTGGGGCATGCGCTCGCGTGCTTCCTGCGCACCTGCCCGGCGGTGGGGGTCGAGGTCGTGCCTGGCTGCAGAGTGACCTGCCCCCAGTAAGCTGACGACTGCATGCCCCTCCTCCGGTCGTGTGCGCCGGCTGACGTCGCTGCGCTGGTGGAGGCGATGGCGGTGTTTGGCCGAGCGACGGGCCTCATCCTAAACCCCGGCAAGTGCGGCATCCTGCCCCTGGGTTCGGTGGGGGAGGGCCTGCTGGCGGGTGCAGAGGTGGCTGGGCTGCGCGTGCTGGACGCGGGCGTGTCGCTGGGCGTGCCCGTTTCTGCCGGCCTGCCGCCCCCGGAGGCCGTCACCGGGGTGTGCCGTGAGAGGCTTGCGGCCGTGTACACCAAGCTCGCGCGCTTCCCAATGTCTGTCTTTGGCAGGGGGCACGCGGCGGCGACGTACGGGGTCTCCCGCATCCTGTTTCGGGCGGTGCACTGTGGCATGACTCCGGAGACAGAGAGGCTGCTCTCCCGGTGGACGGCTACTCTGGTGGACAGGAGCGTGGGGCCGGACCCACCGGCAGCGCTGCCGCGGTGGGCCTCTTCGGTGCCAGGCGCGCCTGCTGCGATGCTCCTGGGGCGGCCGGCGCACGGTGGTTTGGGGCGCCGGCGTGGCGGGAGATTGTGCACGCGCAGTGGGCCGTCCACCTCGCGTGCCTGTTTGGGGCGTGGGCGGCTGGCGCCCCCCATCTCCTGCTGTCGGCCCCACGGGCCGGCGATGGTGGCGAGGCTGGTGGCGGCGACGGCGGCAGAGGTGGCTGCAGCGGGGACGACGGAGGTGGCAGGGGGGCACAGCCGGAACAGCAGCCCGCGCCCCCGGCTCAGCCGGCATGGGAGCCGCTCATGGTGCAGGCGGTGCACCGCCTCTGCCCGGGGGCCCATCCGAGCCTTTTTGTGCTTATGGCGGGCCTCGCGCCTGGGCCAGGCACTCTGCCAAGCGGCCTCGTTGGTGAGTACGTAGAACCGGCTGTGAGCGCGGCGCTGCTGGCTGGGCCGATACGGCGCATGCTCAATGGGGTGCAGGCCCTGGGGCCAGTGGCGCGCATCCTGGGACGCGTGCAAACAGCTGAGCTGTGGGGGGCGGAGGCGCCGCTCTGGGCAAACCCCCTCCTCCAGCTGGAGCTGCCGGCTGCGCAGCGGACGGTACAGTGGCGGGAGCCCACTGGGGATGCGGCAGGGCATGCGCTCTTCAGCTCGACCAGTGCGACCTGCTGGCGGGTGGACGGCCTCGCCCGCGTGTGCGACGCCCTCCCCGGCATGCGGACGGTCACAGACCTGTGTGCGCTGTGGGCGTGGCTCGCTGCTGTCGACATGGTGCGCAGCACACGCACGGTCGACCACGCATGCCTGGCGGTGTACGCTGCCGCGGATCCGGAACGCGCGCCGCTCGTGCTGGGGCAGTTTTGCGCAGCTCTGGCGTGCGGCGCCTACGACGGGGGCAGTGTCTGGAGGGCAGTCCTGTGCCGCGCCCTTTTCCCAGGGGTGCCGCCGCCAGTGCTGGGGGGTGGGCCAGATCTGCTGTGCGTGCGGCGCACGCTCGACCCCCTGTTCACGGCAGTGGCGGTCGTGCTCGCGGCAGTGCCCTCAGCCTGGGTCGAGGCGGCAGCTGGTGGAGCTGCCCTCACTCTGCTCCGGCCGCTTTGTCGCTTCCAGCCCCTCCCTCGCGCGGGCGAGCGCGCTGCTGTGGTGGAGATCCTGCGGCTGGTCGGGTGGCAGCTGCCGAGTGTCATCAAGCCGGCTGGATGGCAGCGTGGGCGGCCTGGCCTCCGATCCGCAGCTGCCAAACATGCTCCCCTGCCTGCGGGGGGCGGGGCCGCGGACGAGCCCCGGTGGGTTGGGTTTGCGCACGGCCCGGGCGTGGTCGGGAAGCTGACGTGCAAGCTAGCGGTGGCGCTTCAACTGCGGGCGGTTGTGGACGAGCGGCGAGTGCGGCGGGCAGCCACGGTGGAGGCGGCTCTGGCGCTGGACTGCGGGATGCGCGGAGGCCCCCGTGCAACCGACGCTCAGGTCTGCGCGGGGCTGCGCACCCTGGAGGCGGCGGTGCCAGGGCTGTGGCGGCTGCCGCTCCTCAGCGCCTGCAAGGAGCCCATCTGGCGGCTGTGGGTGAGTGGCTTTCACAAGCAGGCTGCGCTTGGAGTGCCCGAGTGCCCGTGCGGGTGGCGGTGCCGTGAGGAGGACGGGCCGCCGGCGACGGCGTGGCGTGCGCACTGCTTCTGGGGATGCGCGGTGGCGGAGGCGGTGGTGGTGGCGGTTGCTGCTGCCCTCCCTGCTCCTACGCCGGTCATCACGTGCTGCCAGGTGTGGCTGCTGCAGCCTCCCGCTGGGGTGCGTGCTGGTGTGTGGGCTGTGGTGGCAGCGCTCGTGGTGGACGCTATGGAGCGCGGCTGCCGCCACCTGTGGCGCATCACGCGTCCGCGTGATGGTGTGCTGCCCCCTGATCGCACGGTGTCGGTTGAGCGGGCGGGGGCGCTGGCAACGATGGACCTTTGGGACGCGCTGGCGTCCTTTGCTGAGGGCGGCGTGATGCCGTGAGGTTGGGCGGGTGTGGTGGGCCCGACCCACCCCTATGTTGGAGTGGTGGACGGCAAGCTCACTCTGAACAAGGCGTCCTAGATCCCTGAGGGGACGAGTTATGTGAGGGGAGGTAGCGCCGCACGCGTGCGCTGGCGGGATGAGTTGTGGCTGCTGGGTAGAGTGCTGTGGTGGGTGTGCGCACCTGCTCCGCTTCCGGTGTTTTGAGGGTGGGCTTTTTTGGTCCCTTTATGGTTTTATACCTTGGGCCCGCCCTTCATCCACTGGAGGGGTTGAGTGTGGAGCCTGCACTGTGGTGCTGCTTGCTTGGCGCCCGCCGCCGTGTGTGGATGGCGTTGCCGTGGGGCACCCCCCCTTTTTCTGTTGGCAGGTCTTCAGGACTGCTTCATCTAAGTCCCACTGGAGCTTTGGAACCGCACGTGTGACCGCCAGAAGTGGATTGTAACAAACTCATCATCATTCATCATGACAAACGACCCAGAATTGAAACGCAGCAGGGGCTCAAACCTATGCATGAATTAATTCGCCCCCAGTCCTTATATATGTGTGTACTCCCCAGGGTTTTCCAGGCAGACCGGGATGTTTTTTGGCTTGAGGGTCCCTGACTTTTTCTGGCACGGGTTTTGCCCCTTTGCAGGACCCGCTTACGCGACGCAACCCTCCAGCGGGGGTCAATGCTACTTCTGTCAGGGGGAGGGAGAGGGATGGTGCTGAGGCACCCCGGGCCGTGTGGGACCCCGGGGGTGGCGGAGGAGTTGGGGTGGGGACGAGTTAGGGGCGTGCTGCCTCAGTGTTTGTCGAGTGTGGACATGGGCTCGCAATCCCGCACCTGGCTCTCAGAACCGTGTGGGTAGTTTTCTTTGCGGTTCGTCACGACGGGGGACTGTGCTGGGGGGTTTGGTGTGCGCCTCGCTGGCTGTAGAAGTAGCTTTGGGTCTGTGTTTTTCCTCAGGGTCTAGGCGCTTCCGTTGTGTTATGCAAACGACGACGACGACAACTCATTCCCCCCGCGGTGCCGCTCTCCCAGCTCACCCCAAACCCAACACAGTGGCGTCGCTGTACACCAGCGGCACCTCATGCAGGGGCACACCAAGGGCGTCCGTCCCGCTTCATTCTCTTGCCGCCTGCGCGGCAGCCCCTCCCTCCTAGTGGGCAGCAGCAGCCGCAGCCGCAGTTTTGAACATGGCACAGGACCGCAAGCCAATTGACCTGGCGGAGGGCTGGCAATTCATGCAGAATGGCATCAACAGTTACAGTTACATCAGCTTTCCAGCAAAGACTACCTCTAGTCCTAGTACCATCGCCTGGACCCAAGTCCAGTTCTGGCCCTAACAATTACTTGTGAGGGGCGGTCGCCACCAGCCGGCTGCCTGCCAACGTGTAGTCCCAGAGCAAAAAGGAGAGCTATTGTGCGACGCCTCCAAAATAGGTCCTAACTGCTTCTAGGGGATAGGGGGTCAAGTGGCGCTTGCCAATCTACTTGACCGCCGTGGTGGAGGGGCCGGCGCCTGAGGGGCAGCCGGACCGTACACCACTGCTCTCCACCCGACCCTATCCTGAGCACGCTCAAACGCCGTGTCCGAAAAAGTCTTCCAATCAGAACGAGTGCCACTAGTTGCGCCTAGCTGCTGAATCAATAGCTTAAGAAAATAGTGTCGGGAGGAGGCTGGAGGCCGGCATCAACAAGCTCATTAAAATCCTGGAGGGCTAGCCGGAGGAGCAGTTCAACGCGGAGCAGCACATGAACATCTACGCGTAAGAAGCCATGCGGCCGTAAGAAGACGTGCACGTAAGAAGACATGCACGTAAGAAGACATGCACCCAGGAATTCCGAGAAACAGGGAAGGAGCGGGTCTAGGAATAGAACAGGAACAGGAATGGAACAGGAATGGAAACAGGGAAGGAGCGGGTCTAGGAATGGAACAGGAGCATGGGGAGCAGTGATCCCGCAAGCCGTGTACCGCTCGGAGCCGGAGTTCCAAATTCCCAGAAAACCACCGCACACTTGGTGGGAGAGGGCGTGCAGGGACACGTTGGAAAGCCCTCGCCGGGAGCAGCACAATGGCATGCATTGCGTGAACACCCGCTTTGTATGGTGCCTGGTGTGAGCGGTCAAAGTTGCTGTATCCGGGGGGGGGAACACAAAAATCCTTCCCATGGGTCACTAAGCTGATCCTCAGGAACATTAACCGTTACTCGTCTCCGTCATCGGAGCCACACCTGGGGAGCCATTCCCTGCCAGCCTGTTCCTGTGGTTCTTGAGGCTCCTTTGGCTCCTTTGAACCTTTTGGCTCCCCAGCACGGGGGAGGGGGGGGGGGGGGTTCTTAGGTTCCTTAGGCTATTTTGACTCCTTTAGCCTTATGTGCCGAGGAACCGCCCCCCAAACCACCCCCTCCCGTACTGGGGAGCCAAAAGAGCGTTGAATTGTTTGTTTTCAGTCTTTATGGTTTGAACATCTGGCCCGTGTTTATTTAAGGTTTGGCCTCCCGGCCGGATGATGGATTTTACAGTCGTGTGTGACGCACCTACCGGCAGCGTATTCGACCTTGCTCGGCATATAACGCCCAAGTGCTACAGACGGGTGGCTGGCTACTGGTGGTGGGGGGCTATTGGGTCGGGGCTGAACCTAGACAGGGAACTCGGCCCCCAGATCTGACTCCTCTCTGTGGGGGCACGGCCGGGGTTCACAGGCCCACGGGGTCGTTTCTCTATTTCTCTAGACCTCCACCGTAGCGGCAGCAGAGGCTACTGATCAGTGTGTATCAGAAGGGACGTGGGGGCTGATCAAGAAGAGACCTGAAATGATGCAACGGTTGGAAAGCCGGGCAGCAAACTCTAGGTTGACCTAGAAGGCAGGTAAATTGCAGTTATACATTTTGGGTTTGGACCCTTGCCTCGCTGTGACTTTGGGTTTGGACGCTGATGATGATGGATCTTACAGTCTGTGTGACACCAGTAATGATGTATAAGACCGGTGTCGGCGCTAGCGCCCGACACCTTAAACTCAGTTTCAGTGGGAAACTGGCTGGCTACCTGGTAGGGGTGAGGGTTAACCCCCACACGCGCGCACGCACTGGACCTAGACAGGACACTGGGCCCCCAGATCCACCCTATACCACCCAGGTAGTGACAGCAACGCATTGTTGGTGTGCGCCTGTGTTCTACTACTAGTCCCGCCGCCGCCATTGGCTCCAGCAATCTCCTCCATGCCCGCCAGCAATCTCCTCCACGCCCGCCAGCAATCTCCTGTATGCCCGCCAGCAATCTCCTCCGTGCCCGCCAGCAATCTCCTGTATGCCTGCCAGCAATCTCGTCCATGCATGGGCGCCGCCATGCGATCTCCATGCGCCGCGCCGCGCTCCATGCGCGCCAGCACCCGTACCACCCGCCTCATTCCCGTTCTTTAGCCATTCCCCGTGACACCTATGGCTGATCCTTGTTCCGCCGTCCCCTTTGGCATCTGTAACCCGTATCCTCTCCCTGTAGCCTCATTCCCCGTTCTTAACCGCCATCTCCATTATGGTGCCCGCCCGCTGGTGGGGCCTCGCCTCGCCCCATGCCGCACGGCTAGTGTATTGATTGCTGCGCCATCTATAATCTGCGCCTTGGGGCAGGGAACCCCTGCGCCACAACCTCCTCACAAAGCCTAGCCGCATGTGCCTCGCTTCCCATGTTTCTCAATTTCTCGCCATCCGCTTCCATGCTGCCGCCTGCAATCTCCTCCACGCCCGCGAGCAATCTCCTCCATGCCCGCCAGCAATCTCCTCCATGCATGCACGCGCAGAGCGCCGCCATGCAACCCCCATGCGCCGCGCGCGCCATGCGCGCGCCGCGCCCGCCAGCTCCCGTAGCCTCATTCCCCGTTCTTTACCCATGCGCCGTGACGCATTAGCCTTGTCCGCCGTCCCCTGGCATGCATAACCCGTAGCCTCATCCCCGGTAGCCGCATTCCCCGTTCTTAGCCGCCATCTCCATTATGGTGCCCGCCCGCTGGTGGGGCCTCGCCTCGCCCCATGCCGCACGGCTGGTGCATCGATCGCGTCGCCATCTAATAATCTGCGCCTTGGGGCAGGGAACCCCTGCGCCGCAACCTCCTCACAAAGCCTAGCCGCATGTGCCTCGCTTCCCATGTTTCTCAATTTCTCGCCATCCGTCTCTCTCTTCCATCCAGGCACAGTAAACCATTAGGAGCCGCAATCTGCTTGAGTTCCGATCGTTGTGAGAGGGGGTGCATGCTCGCCGCAATTCTCGCCATCGTGCATCGTGCTCTCCATCGTACCGCTGCCCCATCTGCCACATAGCCTCGCCCCATCAGGACCAGTTCATCAGTAGCGCTGTGCGTCACAGCCGCTCAGGGTAAATTTCCAGATTTTCAGCCGCCCAGTACCAAGCGCAGTTGTCCGCCATCGAGCGGCGCCAGGGCGGGAGCCCCTGGCGAAGAGCTTATGAACTTAACATGGTAGACGCTAGTGCCGCACCAGTAAGGTTTTGGGGCGTGGCATGCGAATGGCATGTGTGCAACTGTGGCATGCAACTGTGGCATTCTTGCAGCACTCGCCTTGTAGACAGCAAGCAGGCCGCCGGAGATGATTGCAAACCAGCCGATGAACCAGCGGAAGAACCAGCCGATGAACCAGCCGATGATGGCGCGTGCGGCGTCGTTCCACGAGCTCGCATCCAAGGGGTGGTAGGGCCCCTCGCTCGCAGAAATGTGCGTCAGCTTCTCCTCACTGTGCTTTATCCACCAGCCCATGGCTGCTGCTGCGGCTGGTGACCAACTGGGGGCTACCTCTCTAGAGAGCCTCTGCGCTGCGCTGCCAACGCCGCCCCGGCTGGTGACAGGTCGCCGCAACACCACTACAGACTCTGAAAGAGAGCTCTGATGTGTTTCACACACTCAGCTCATCCTCCGCCGCATCTCTCCGCGTCACTCAGAACTGCGGCACACGCATGGCTCGCCTCGCGCCCACATAGCTGTCCCCCTTCGCTGTTCGTAGCGTTCAAAGCGAAATACACACCCAGTTGGTTCCAGGTGGTGGACCCAGCACTGCTGCTCTTCACACACGCCCACATGTTGATATTTTCAGCAGCTGATGATTCCACTCCAGGCACGCGCCCCCCCATTCGGTACTTGGGTAAGTTCGTTCCTCACGCTTTCCACACCCCCTTGGCATCGCACGCGTGCTCCCCAACTCAGTCCCCGCGGTGCAGCTCTCCCAGCTCACCCCAAACCCAACACAGCGGCGTCGCTGTACATCAGCGGCACCTAGTGCAGGGGCACACCAAGGGCGTCCGTCCCGCTTCCTTCTCTTGCCGCCTGCGTGGCAGCCCCTCCCCCACGACCCACAGCGGCGGTGGGCAAGCCACAGTCTTGAAAAAATGGCACAGGACCGCAAGCCAATTGACCTGGCGGAGGGCTGGCAGTTCATGCAGAATGGCATCAACAAGCTCATTAAAATCCTGGAGGGCGAGCCGGAGGAGCAGTTCAACGCGGAGCAGTACATGAACCTCTACACGTGAGAAGCTCTCTGGGCAGGGAGGGCCCTACGAGCAGCAGCGCGCAGCGCGAGCAAAAAACAGGCAGCGCCATGCGACGAGAGAAGGGTTTGCGCTGAGGGTCGCATGGGCCACCCACGTGGCGTTCTGGGCGTGCACCTATGGCACGCATGGACCTGTGGCGTGTGACGCCCATGCGTCGGCGGAGCGCTGCGTTCGGCCTCGAGAACGATCTGGGTTGCCTCGCCCAGAATGCGCCCATGCACATGCGGACAGGGCCCCCACCCACCCACCTAGTGCGTCCGTGTGCCCATGCACCGCAGGACCATCTACAACATGTGCACGCAGAAGCCGCCGCACGACTACTCAGAGCAGCTGTACGCAAAGTACCGCGACGCGTTCAACCGATATATCACGGACAAGGCGAGGAGGCAGGGGCAGGCACGGGCGTGCGTGTTGTGTTGCCAGCACTGGCGTGCTCGTTGGGTGCTGGCTGCTGTGGGAACGATTTCCTCACGGTACGCTCCGCACGATAGTCCTCCCCACCTCCCTTACCACAGGTCATGCCCAGCCTGCGCACGCACAGCAACGAGGTGTTGCTCTCCGAGCTGTTCAACCGGTGGCAGAACCACAAGCTCATGGTCCGCTGGCTGTCTCGCTTCTTCAACTACCTCGATCGGTGCGCGAGGGTGCATGCATGCATGCATGGGGCGATGGCCAACACCGAGGCGTGCGCCATACGTGTGGCAGCGCCCCGGCGCATGCATGGGCAATCGGTGCATGCATGGGCAATCGGTGCATGGCATGGCACGCATGCGGCGGCAGGGGCACGGCGCGCAGCATACGGCATGTAGGCCGCCGCCTGCCTGTGCGCCACCAACGGTCACCCACCCACGCCCGCCCACCTGCAGCTACTACGTGCTGCGCCACACGCTGCACCCGCTCAAGGACGTGGGCCTGCTTTGCTTCCGCGACCTCGTGTACGAGGAGATCAAGAAGAAGACGTGAGTTTCGGGCATTTGGTGGGGGGCACGAGATTGCAGGTCTGCGCAAACAGGTGCATGAGTGCGCCCCATCCCACAAGCTTGGCATGCACGCACACAAGCACTCAAATGCACTGGCACACACTGGCACACACATACACGCACACACACACGCACATGCCACCCGCAGCAAGGACGGAGTGATTCGCCTGGTGGAGAAGGAGCGCGAGGGCGAGCTCATCGAGCGCACGCTCGTGAAGAACATCCTGGGCATCTTCATCGAGGTCGGTCGGCATGGGCGGGCATGCATGGCGTGTCTGTGTGTGCAGCTCCAGATATCAGCAGGCAAAGTTTGGTTCGAGGGGGGGGGGGCGACCCCCCTTGCAGCAGAACGCTAACCGCTGCCTGCTCTTCAATGTTGATGTGTCTGCCCGTCTATGTTCAACCCTGCGTTGAACCCTGCGTATAACTGTGTGTGTGTCTTTGTCCGTCTTCCTGTCTGTCTGCCCCAGCCTGCTCCTCCCCTTCGGCCACACATGCATGCACCGACTTGCACCCACACACTCTCAATCTCACACAGGTCGGCATGGGCGGCATGCAGTGTCTGCCTGTCTCTGTTACACCCTGTCGCTTGTCTTTGTCCGGCATTGTCCGTCTTCTTGAAGACCTGAAGTCAAAACTCACACCCACACTCTCTCTCACTCACACTTACACACTCCCACACACACAGGTCGGCATGGGCGGTATCTAGTGTCTGCCTGTCTCTTTAAACCCTTTCTGTCCGTCTTTTTGTCCGTCTTCCTGAAGACCTCAAGTCCAAACCCTCTCACACACACACACACTCTCTCTCACTCTCACTCTCACACAGGTCGGGCATGCGCGGCATGAATGTCTGTTGCTGTGTATGTTGTCTGTGTCTGCCCTGGTGTCTGCCTGTCTCTGTTCAACCCTTTCTGTCTTTCTCTGTCCGTCTTCCTGAAGACCTGAAGTCCAAACTCGCAATTGCACACTCACTCTCACACAGGTCGGTATGGGCGGCATGGAGTGCTACGAGCGCGACTTTGAGGCGCACCTGATTTCGGACTCCGGAGCGTTCTACAGGTGCGCGTTGTATTGAGGCCTCTCCCTCGGGCTTGGTAGAGGGTCTCTCTCTTTCTGGGCCAGTGGTTTCCTTTTCGCCGTTTGGAGCTGGAATTGGGGGCCACTGGGCCAGAGTTTCAGTCAAATGGCTCTAGATAATCAAACCCCACGGAAAGGAAATCACTGTTCCGGGCTCTCCTGCAGGCAGGTGGCACTTGGTGGCAGTTGGTGGCACACACTTGCACACACACACACACACGCACATGCACACACACCGCAGGCGCATTTATGCACACACGCACACACACACGCACACACACACACACACACCGCAGGCGCAAGGCGACCGAGTGGATCGAGCAGGACAGCTGCCCCGACTACATGATCAAGGCGGAGCAGTGCCTCAAGGTGTTGCACATGGGTGTTGCAGAGGGTATTGCATGGGGTGTGTGCATGGGGCAGTGCCGTCAATGTGGGTTCAGTGCATGGCGCGCGTGTTGTGCATGGCGCACGCGCATGGTGTGTGTGGCATGTGGGCTGCCCCTTACACTCTCTCTCACACACACACACACACACACACGCACACACACACATCTTCCGGCAGGAGGAGGAGGAGCGCGTCGAGAACTACCTGCACGCGTCGACCAAGACCAAGCTGCTCAAGGAGGTGCGTGCGTGCGTGCTCCATTGTGTGCGCGCTTTGGTGTGCGGTGACGGGCTCTGCTCCGCGTTGATGCCTTGACTTCTTTCTGTGTGGAAGGGGTACAGAGAGAGAGAGAGAGAGAGAGATTCTACAGAGAATTCTGAACGGCTGGCATCTAAATAGGCTGTTTTTGCTCGCCATTAAGGGGATGGCACGCGCACACACACACACGCGCGCGCACACTCACGCACACACACACACACACACACACGCACACACACACACAGAGGTCGAGGCGCAGGTACTCTCCAACTACGAGACGATGCTGCTGCAGACAAGCGCGCACGCGCACACGCACACAAGCACGCACACACACGCACACACACACACACACACGCACACAAGCAGGTCGAGACGCAGGTGCTCTCTAACTACGAGACAGCGCTGCTGCAGAAAGAGCACACACACACACACACACGCGCGCGCGCGCACACACACACACGCACACACGCGCACACACGCGCACACACACAGGTTGAGACGCAGGTGCTATCCAACTACGAGACGGTGCTGCTGCAGAAGGAGCACTCAGGGTGCGCGGCGCTGCTGCGCGACGACAAGACCGACGACCTCGCGCGCATGTTCCGACTCTTCCAACGCATCCCCAAGGGCCTGGAGCCCGTTGCAGACATCTTCAAGGAGCACGTGGAGCAGGAGGGAACCAAGCTGGTCAAGGTGCGTGTGTGTGTACGTGTGTGTGGGCAGGAGGGAATCAAGCTGGTCAAGGTGTGTGTGTGTGTGTGTGTGGTCGATTTTACAGTCTTGTTGGACGCCTTTAATGGCGTAAGGTGTGTGTGTGTGTGTGTGTGTGTGTGTGTGTGCATGAGCTCCCATATCAAGGGTGGCACGGTGGGAATGTGCGTGCGGGAAGGAATGAGGGATCCAAGCTGGTCAAGGTGTGCGTGTGTGTATGTGTGTGTGTGTGCATGTGTGTGCGTGTGTGTGTGCATGATCTCCCATATCAAGGGTGGCACAGTGGGAGTGTGTGTGCGGGAAGGACGGAGGGAACCAAGCTGGTCAAGGTGTGCGTGAGTGTGTGTGTGTGTGTGTTTTGAGTATTCCCATGTTATCAAGGCTGGCATGGTGGGAGTGCGCGTGCGGGACAGAGGGGTGGAGAAAGGTATCAATCAACCAATCAACCAATCAATTAACCAACCAACCAATCAGCCAATCAGCCAAACAACCAAACAACCAACCAATCAACCAATCAACCAATCAACCAGCCAATCAACCAGCCAATCAACTTACCAATTAAGCAACCAACCAATCCAACCAATCCAATCAATCACCCACTTCCGCAGGAGGTGACCGAGGTCTGCGAGTCCAAGAAGGAGAAGGAGCCCAAGGGGCCTTCCAAGGTAAGGGGGCAAGCACGGGGTAATAAGCGATATACTTCACTCAGATGCACGCATGCTGCTGTTGACATGCTGCTGCACGCTTCACTGCATGCATACACGCTTTCCTGCGCGCGCCCCTGCATGC
The DNA here is from genome assembly GCA_016618255.1 of Chlamydomonas sp. UWO 241. Taxonomy (NCBI): domain Eukaryota; kingdom Viridiplantae; phylum Chlorophyta; class Chlorophyceae; order Chlamydomonadales; family Chlamydomonadaceae; genus Chlamydomonas; species Chlamydomonas priscui. The sequence continues at coordinate 70,138 of VFSX01000073.1, forward strand.
ATGCTCCCTTGCATGCATGATCCCCTGTATGCATGTTCCCCTGCATGCGGGCACGCTGCTTACATGCTTCCTTGCACACTCACGTGCATACTTCTCTGCCATGCTTACGTTGCACGCTTTCCTGCATGCATGCGCTCCCCTGCATGCATGCTCCCCTGCATGGCGCCACGCTGCTTACATGCGCCTGCACGCTCACCGCCACGCAAACCAGCGGCCCCGCTGCCCGCCTCTGCTGCGCACACGCGGCGACTCTCTGCATGCTCACATGCAGATGCCTGCCATGCATGTCTTCTTGCGCGCCGCCACTGCAAGCTTGCCTCTACTGCGCACACGCGGCGACTCTCTGCATGCTCACATGCACATGCCTGCCATGCATGTCTACTTGCACGCGTCCACGCTGCTTGCCCCTGGTGCTTGCCTCTGCTGTGCCCCAAGGCCGCAGGCTCATCGCAACGAGCAGCAGTGTGTGCGCAGCATGATCGACCTTGCACGACAACGGCACCCCCTTCTCCCCATGTGTGCCTCTCCGCTGCTCCAAGAACTAACCCACCCCCTGTGTGCGACCCTGCTGCTTTAAGGACGCGGGGTCATCGCACGAGCAGCAGTTTGTGCGCAGCGTGATCGACCTGCACGACAAGTACCTGCAGTACGTCACGACGTGCTTCTCAAACACGTCGCTCTTCCACAAGGCGCTCAAGGTGCGATCTTTATTGTGGCCGTGCTCGTCCTCGTAAGGGTTCAGTAGTTCCCTCTGGGGTCGGTGGTCCCCGTCAGGGTTTAGCCACGGCTTGGGAGGAGGGTGTTTAGTTTGTAATGACGACTGCGTGAAGACGTGCTTCTCTAGCACGTCGCTCTTCCACAAGGCGCTCAAGGTGCGCCTTATTGTGTCCCGGTATTGTGGTCCCCGTCAAGAGTTCAGTACTCTGATGCTTGATTGTTTTACCGCCGGACAACCGCAGGAGGAAGGTGTGATTTTGGGGGTGGTGAAATCGTCGTCGGTTCACACTTTTTCGGACGAAGTCTCGCTTTTTCGCACGATTCCCGGCGGTAGGTGGGCCATCGGCCTGCCATACCGCCCAGGGCGGTATACCGCTGCTGCAAGGAAGCACTGTGTGTGTGGAGGGTAAAGTGCCTGGGTTGAGTGCATTGCATGCATGGCGGGCCACGCATGGCATGGCATGCATGCATGGAACGGCATGGCATGGGTGTCGGGCCTGTAGTACCTACTACCTAGCAGCGCGAGTCGCATGCACTCCGGCAACGCATGTACTTATAGCACTGCGACTCAAACACACGCACAACCCACCATACAGAGGAGGTGTCTGAATCCTTCTGCAAAAAGCACGTCGCTGGCACTCCCTCTCCTTCTCCTTCTCCCTCTCCCCCTCCCCCCCTCACCCTCTCTCCCTCTCCCCCTCTCCCTCTCCCTCTCTCCCGCTCCCTCTCCCGCACACACACACGCACACACATGGACACCAACTGGGCCGCACCGACAAACGCACGCACAATGCACACCACCCGCAGGAGGCGTTTGAGTCCTTCTGCAACAAGAACGTCGCCGGGACAAGCTCCGCCGAGCTGATGGCCTCGTTCTGCGACAACCTGCTGAAGAAGGGAGGCAGCGAGAAGCTGAGCGACGAGGTGTGCATGTGTGTATGTGTGTGTGTGTGTAAGAGAGAGAGCGCTTGGTTGATCAACAGACACGACAGATAAGAGAGGGGGGGGGGGTGATAGCACCGTTCTGTGACAACCTGCTGAAGAAGGGGGGCAGCAAGAAGCTGAGCGACGAGGTGTGTGTGTGTGTGGTCGATTTTACAGTCTTGTTGGACGCCTTTAATGGCGTATTAGACTTGTGCTTGCGCACTCAATCCCTGAGGCAGGCAGATACTATCACCCGCACTAATCCACTCAGTGATACACATTGACTGTGTCCATCCCACTAGCTCTAGTACATCTGGTCGCGCCATGCGTCTCAGTTCGGTGTGTGTGTGCGTGTGTTGGGGAGGGAGGGGGGGAAGGGAGAGGAGAAAGGGCAACGGGCAGGTTGAGGCTGAGCAACTGAAGGTGTGGTATCATGTGATGGGGAGGGAGGGGACAGCGAGAAGGAAAGGGAGAGGGGAAGAGGCGAGGGGCAGGTGGAGGCTGATCGACCTGAGGTGTGGTATCATGTGATGGGGAGGGAGGGGACAGGGAGAGGGGAAAGGGAGAGGGGAAAGGGAGATCGAAACGGCGGGCCGCGTGAACGCGCACAGCATGGAGAGTAGCCGGGGTTGCTGCGGCGGCTGGAAGGCGGGTGGCGGGCGCTTGGGTGGCCCTGCGTGTGTGTGTGTTACGAGGTCAGGGGGCAGGGGAGTGGCGGGGGCATCAGAGCGATTGAGATGGCGGCCTGCATAGATGGGGTGTTGCACGTTGACGCGCGCGCACACACACACCACCTTCCCTCGATGCGCATGCTGGACCAGGCCCTGCAGAAGGCCCCCACCCCGCTCGCCGCCAAAGCCGCTTGCCGTCAATCACACACACACACACACGTGCTCTGTTTCTGTCCAAGCCCTGGAGGAGACCCTCAATCTCTCTCTCTCTGTCGGGTTTAGGTTTCTTGTAACACGTTCCTCCCCACCCCCCAAAAGCACACACACACACACACACACCAAAACAAATCCCACCCATTTACACACACACACACACACACGCAAACACACACAGAGATCATCGTAACATATCCCACTGCTAGGTAGCACATCACACGCACACACGCACACACACCAGGCCATGGACAAGATCCTGCATCACTCTCTCTCTCACACACGCTCACTTTCACACACACACACACACACACACACCAGGCCCTGGAGGAGACCCTCGAGAAGGTCGTCAAGCTGCTCGCGTACATCTCGGACAAGGGTGAGTCAAGGGAGCACGGCATCTGTGGCGTGGCAGGGCATGTAACTGCAGGGCAGGGCAGGGCACGGAGGGCAGGGCGTGCATGGCACGGCATGCACGGCAGGGCGCGGCACGGCACGGCGTGCATGGCATGCAGGGCAGGGCAGGGCAGGCGTGTAGTGGCAGGGCATGGTATGGCTTGCATGGCACGGCAGGGCAGGGCACGGCAGGGCGTGTGGTGGCAGGGCATGGCACGGCAGGGCATTGCGTGCATGGCAGGGCATGGTACGGCGTGCATGTTTTTTGTCATTTGTCACACAAACCCACAAACTTGCCTATAACCACACGCACAGCAACATTGGCCCCCACACGAATGTCCAAATTATCGAGGCGCCTATCCATGCGAAATTTAGGACCGCGCATGGGCCTGAATAGGTCGTCGTGGAGACGACCTATTCAGGGGTGGCGTGGAGGGCCTTCGGGGCACATTCCAGCACATGCCTCCGCACTAGTTGCCCTCGTGTGTCCGCCTCCGGCCACCGCACGACCGCCCAGAGCAGCTCAAAGGAGCGCCTTGGTGGTGGCTACACGACCATGTATCAACTTTGCGGGGAGATAAGCTGTGGACGCGCGCCCACTCTAATTGAACAAATAAGGGGTGTGAATGTCGCTGTGCACACGTGAACCCTCCCTCCCTGCCCCCCTGTGTGCCCTTGCGCAGACCTGTTTGCCGAGTTCTACCGCAATAAGCTCGCGCGGCACCTGCTGCATGACAAGAGCGCGCCCCCACCCCCCACCCCCCACCCCACACACACCTTCCAACAGACCTGTTTGCCGAGTTATACCGCAAGGAGCAGACACACGCACACACACATACACAGGCGTCCATCAGACTGTAAAATTGACCACACGCGCTTCCCTCACCCCCCCTCCCCCCTCCTACCTCCAGACCTGTTTGCCGAGTTCTACCGCAAGAAGCACACACACACACACCTTCCACACACCTTCCACACACATCTCCCACACCTTCCAGACCTGGTTGCTGAGTTCTCCCGAAAGAGGCACACACACACACACGCGCGCGCACACACACACGCGCACACACCTTCCAACAGACCTGTTTGCCGAGTTCTACCGCAAGAAGCTCGCGCGGCGCCTGCTGCACGACAAGAGCAGCTCTGACGACCACGAGCGCTCGATCCTGTCGCGGCTCAAGCAGCAGTGCGGAGCGCAGGTGGGTGTGTCCCCCGGGGGGGAAGGGGGCACATTGTGTGTGTGCGTGTGTGAACACAAGCGTTCGATCCTCTCGTGGCTGAAGCAGCAGCGCGGCACGCACGTGTGCACAAAGCCACTGGGGCGCCTGATGTTGCTGTTGCCGCTGCTGCTGCGTGCTGATGGTGACGATAAATCTTTAAGCTGTCAGTTGGACTCTGGATAGGTCGAACGGCCTCCCTTCAAAAACGCCGCGGCCCTCTCTCCAGCCCGCTCACCCCCAGTGTGTTTGTTTTCGTCGTTTGGAGCCGGATTTGGGAGCCATTTATCAGCCGAACGGCTTCAGGAAATCAATTAAAATTCCTGGAAACGAAATCACTGCTCACCCCAAAACTCTTGCACCCAATCTCGCCACGCAGTTCACGTCCAAGATGGAGGGAATGGTCATGGGCCTGTCGCCCCCCCCTCCCCTCCCCCACCCCACCCTTCACACCCCACACACACTAGTACAATACACCATCAAATGCGTCCGACGGGCTGTAACATTGACCCCACACTCATTCATGCGCTCCCATGCGCTCCCATGCGCAGTTCACGTCCAAGATGGAGGGCATGGTCATGGACCTGACACTCGCGCGCGAGAAGCAGCAAGCATTTGACGAGTGGATGCGCGGGTGAGCTTGTTGTGTGTGTTGTTGCGTGTGCGTGGGCTTGGTGGTGACTGGTGGATGGTGGTTGTGAGTGCGCGCGCGCGAGAAGCAGCAGGCATTTGACGAGTAGATGCGCGGTTGGGATGCTTCTTGTGTGTGTTGATGCGTGTGCCTATGCTTGGTGGTTGCTTGTGCCTGTTCTTGGTGGTGGTTGGATGGTGGCTGTGCGTGCGCGCGAGAAGCAGCAAGCATTGGAAGCGTATATGCGCGTGTGTGATGCCTCTTGTGTGTGTCGCTGCGTGTGCCTGTGCTTGGTGGTGGCTGGTGGTTGATGGTGTTGTTGCGTGCACTTGTGCGTGGTGCTTGCGTGTTGCGCGTGCGCGCGAGAGGCAGCAGGCGTTTGGCGAGTGGATGCGCGGGTGCGCTGGTTTGAGTTTTTTGCGGTGTGCATTGTTGGTGGGGATGGTGTGCGTGCTGCGTCAGTTGAGACAATGTCTGCAGCGCTCAAGATCGACCTCAACGTGACTGCTCTCACGACCGGGTTCTGGCACACGTACAAGACAATGGGAGCTGGCGCACTCTCACACACAAACACACACACACACACTCAACACACACACACCCACACGCACGCGCACAACCTTTTCATTTCTGCAGCGCCGAGCGCAAGCTCAAGATCGACCTCAACGTGACGGTTCTCACGACCGGGTTCTGGCCCACGTACAAGACGATGGAGCTGGCGCTGCCGCAGGAGATGGTCGACGGCGTGGAGATGTTCAAGGCGTTCTACGAGCAGGTGCGGGCGGGCGTGATGGGGGAGCGTGAACGTGTGCATTAACAAGGACCGCGGGGGGGGGGGGGGGGGCAGCTGGCTCCATGCTCTGTTGGTCGACGGCGTGGAGATGTTCAAGGCCTTCTACGAGCAGGTGCGTGCGGGCCCGATGGGGAGACCAAGCACCAGAAGCTCGCGGGGTGACTCCTCCGGCACGTAAAACGTACACACACACACACAACAACACATAAATACATCGACACCCTTGACCCCCAAATCCCAGGACACCATGCACCGGCGGCTCGCGTGGTTGGTCTCGATCTGTATTTTACACACACACGCGCGTTCAAACACACGCATGCAAACACACACACACAAACAAAGATACCCCAACCCCCCTAATCACAGACACCAAGCACCAGCGGCTCGCGTGGTTCGTCTCGCTCGGGATGTTACACGCACACGCGCTTTCACACACACGCACGCAAACAAACACACACACAGACACACACACGCACGCACACACACACACACAGGACACCAAGCACCGGCGGCTCGCGTGGTTTGGCTTGCTCGGGATGTTACACGCAAACCAAATACACATGCACACAAACGCACGCACACACGCGCACACCAGGGGTTTCCTTCTCGATCGGGAAACGAAAAAAAGCGTGCTCAGAGGGCGCGATCCCGATGGTTGCGGGTAGGGTACATTCGGGAAAAACGAAGTGCGGAGGCGATTTTCCGGGGGAATGTGTGAAATCGTCGATTTTCACACTTTTTGCCGCGATTCTTTGGGCTGCAGCCCGAAATCCCGACGAAACTGGGAAAGCCTCTTCGGGAAAAACGAAAGGATGACTGACCCCAAGGAAACCCCTGGTGCACACACATCCAAACACACACGCACACTCACACACACGCGCGCGCACAGGACACCAAGCACCGGCGGCTCGCGTGGTTCTTCTCGCTCGGGATGTGCAACCTCAAGGCCGTCTTCGACTCGCGCCCGATTGAGCTCGTGCTCGGCACGCAGCAGGCAGGTCTCGCGGGCGCGTGTGCGTGTGGGGTGTGTGTGCGGGGGGATCCACAGTCTGTTTCACGCCTCTGATGGCGCATGCTGATGGTGTATGTGTGTTGTGTGTGTGTGTTGCACGCCTCTGATGGCGCATGCTGATGGGGTGTGTGTGTGTTGTGTGTGTTGTGTGTGTGTGTGTTGGATGCCTCTGATGGCGCATGCTGATGGTGTGTGTGTGTGCTGATGATGGGGTGTGAGCGGATGATGGGATGGGGGGGGGGGGCTGATGATGGGGCGTATGATAGGGTGTGTGCTGGATGCGCGCAGTCCTCCTGCCTGGTAGCGGGCATCGTGCTGCCCCCCCCCCCACTCCCCCCCACTCCTTGCTTGCCACTGACCCCGACAACCAACACCTTCATCCCTCCCCCCCCCCTCCCTCTTCGTCTACCTCTCGCCACCAACCCCCACGCCCCCCCTTCCGACCATCGTGCCCCACCCTGCCTCCCTCTTTGTCTGCCCCTTGCCACTGGCATATCCTCCCCTTGTAAATATCCCTCTTTCACCCCCCTTCCTTCTATCCCCCCACCCCTCCCCCCTCCCCTCCTGTCAGGCCAAGTGCCTGCTGCTCGCTAACCCACTGACGCCAACAAACACCTTCGCCCCCCCCCCGCCCCCCTTTGCCTCACCACCGACCTTGTCACCCCTTGGTTTCCCGTCCACCAGGCCGCATGCCTGCTGCTCTTCAACGCCCCTCCTGCCCCCATCGTGCTGCCCCACCCCGCCGCCCCTCTTTGCATGCCCTCACTGGAGGTCACTGACCTGAACACCCGCCCCTTCCTATCCATCAATTCAGGCCGCGTGCCTGCTGCTCTTCAACGACGCCGACACCATCACGTTCACAGACATCATGCAGGTCGGTTCGGAAGTCGTTTCATTTCGGGCCACTCGTAGCGATCGGTAGCCAGTTGATCAAGTGGTTTCTCAAGTTGCTTGGTCTGGTCTGACGATCCCATCCGACAGCTCGTCAAGAGCTTGATAATTACGTATATTTGACGGTCAACGGTCACCTGAGACGCATGGCGCGACCAGATGTACTAGAGCCAGTGGGATGGACACAAGTCATGTGTATCCACTCAGTGGACTAGTACTGGTGCTATCTGCCTGCCCCAGGGATTGAGTGCAAAGCACAAACTTGTCTAATACAACATCAAAGGCATCCAGCACGATTGTGAAATCGACCGCCACCTGTGAGGCGGCACTCGAGGTGGTCAACGGGACGTTTGCTACCAGGAATAAAATAAAATCAACTGAAAATAATGTGGCACTGTCGGTTGGTCGGTGCGCGCATGACGACGATGGGAGTCTTGTGCGTGGCGGGCAGCAGAGGAGGGGGGGACGGGGGGGTATTATTTGCGTCAGTGGCACATCAGCGGGGGGGGCAAAATACAACCTGGCAGCAACCCTCGGTGCCCATGCGCACACGCGCCCACACACGCGCACGCACACGCACACAACCACACGCACTCCCTCACACATACACACACAAACCACGACAACGCAGCGGCTGAACCTCGCAGAGGACGACACCGGGCGCACGCTGCACTCGCTCGCGTGCGCAAAGCACAAGATCCTCGTCAAGGACCCCAACACAAAGACGATCGGCAAGACCGACAAGTTCTCGTTCAACAACAAGTTCACGAGCGCGATCAAGCGCCTCAAGATCCCGCTGCCGCCGGTGGACGAGAAGAAAAAGGTGAGGCCCTGCAGCTTCTTGGCAGGTTCTAGGCAGCTTCTGTCGAGGTGCAGGTTGTGCAGGTTTTCTGTGCATAGCATAGCAGTGTTGCTGGGGGGGTCCATGTGGGCGCGATCGAGCGCCTCAAGATCCCGCTGCCGCCGGTGAACGAGAAGCAGAAGGTGTGCCTTGTGTGCGTGGGTGTGGATGTGCGTGTGTCCTGCTCTGTTCAGCAGAACGAGTTTAGGTGTTGGGGTGTGTTGCCTGGTTGGCCTGCGTTTCGTCTGCCTGGTCAGTCGCCGTAAGATCCCGCTGCCGCCGGTCGACGAGAAGGTGGGGTCCTGCAGCTTCTGAGCACAGCTTCTGGTGAGGTGCAGGTCCTGTGCGTATAGGAGGCGATTGGGTCTCCCAACATTTGCACAGCTTGGTCACAGCTTGGTCTATGGTGGCACCGGGCAGAGAGGCATGCAACAGGGATGCAGCAGCAAATGATGGGATGGGAGGGAAAGATGCAGCAAGGAGCTGCTGAATAGCAGCCCGTCTCAGAACTTGCTCCAAGCCCCGCACCATGGCTGTGTGGCTGTGTGTTGGTTTGTTTTGACTGTGAATGTCTCTGCCTGGGCGCCTGCCTGCGGTCGACGAAGACGAGGGTTGTGTTGTGGGATGGGAGGGAGGGATGCAGCAGGGAGCTGCTGAATAGCTGCCTCTCTCAGAATTTGCTCCAAGCCCCGCGCCATGGCTGTGTGTTGGTTTGTTTTGACTGTGAATGTCTGCCTGGGCGCCTGCCTGCGGTCGTCGAAGAAGGGGTTTTGTTGTGTCGCGCTTGCTGTTCTGTAAAACCCGCTTTAAGCATTGCAAAGATTCGCTGTGACTGTGCTGGTTGTGGCCTGTGACTGTGTTTGAACGCCTTCCTGTCGAGCGTTGGAATGCCGGACTGTGCTGGCTCTGTGGTCTGTGGCTCTCTGTGGTCTGTGACTCTGTGGTCTGTGGTCTGTGTGGCCTTGTTTGTGGTTTAACGCCTGCCTTCCCTGGTAGGGTGGCGCGCTGCGTGGCCTTGCGGGCGCTACTAGTAGTCGAGGCCTGTGTAGTCTAGGCCGTGTAGTCTAGGCCTTGACTCACGCCCCGGGGTCCTCCGGACGCGTGCATGCAAAACCTGTAAAACCTGAATGCCTGCCTGGCACTCCCTCTCCCTCTCCCCGCCCGCAGGTCATCGAGGACGTCGACAAGGACCGGCGCTACGCGATTGACGCCGCGATCGTGCGCACGATGAAGAGCCGCAAGGTCATGGGCCACCAGGCGCTCGTGATGGAGGTCGTGCAGCAGCTGTCGCGCATGTTCAAGCCGGACTTCAAGCAGGCGAGTGTGTGTCTGGGGGGCAGATGGGGAGCAGATGGCGGGGTTGCAGTAGGGCGGGGAGCAGTGTGGGGGAGCACATCGGCGGATCTTGGTCTTGGGGAAGGGAGGGCACTTGGCAGCCCTGCGACGCTCAGGGAATGCCTCACGGGCAGGGCGGGGAGGGGGCATGCACCCGGCGCTCAGGCTCAAGACCGACTCTGAACACTGGTACGCACCCCCTGGTGGTCTGCAGATCAAGAAGCGCATCGAGGACCTCATCGAGCGCGACTTCCTGGAGCGCGACAAGGAGAACCCGCAGATGTTCAAGTACCTCGCGTGAGGCACGCGCGGCAATGCGGGCCTTTTGCCCGGTACCTCAAGCGTGAGCGTGCCGTCGGCGCGCACCGGCACGGCATGTGCACCGAGCGCTTGGCGTGGGGCCAGGCAGCACGCGGCAGGCCGCGAGCGCTCCAGGCAGGAGGGCCAGCAGCGGCACGCGCAGCAGGATGGGCCCTGCCTGGCCCCCTTTGTGTGTCTGCCCGCTGCTGCTCCCCCCCACAGTGCGCGGGCGGCAGTTTGCAGGGGGGTCGCAGACACACCAGAAGACGGGCGCACGCTGTGAAGTGGCGCACGCACCCCCCTCTCCCTCCCCGCAGCAGTAGTGTATGCTCGTATTCTTCTTCTCTTTCTTGTGCTTTGGGGTTGTACAGCCTCGTTGTAAGGCACCACCACCACTTCACCGCCACTACGTGGTTGGCGCTACCGTGGGCTACTTTTGTAGCTCGACCTTTTTGGTGGGCCTCGTGCCTGCTCTCTTAAGTCCCGCTGGAGCTTTGGAACCGAACGTGTGACCGCCGGCAGTGGATTGTAAAACTCTCATCATCAAAAAACTTCACCTCGTCGTTTCGTTGGGGTGTCTGGCCACCTGTTCACACCGCACACCGGCCCAACCGTCGTACGCGCCAGCCCTACAACTGCATTGCAATACCTAGAAATCAACGTGGGTCGGCTCGCTGCGAGGCCCTTCTTCACGGCTGCAGTCACAAGCAGCACGGTGCTGCGGCTGGGTATCGCTGAGGACGTAGTGCTCCTCCACCCGATGGGCGACGAGCTGCGCAGAGCGGCACTGGGCAGCGGTGAGTGCATCATCTCGTGCTATAGCCTAGGTTGCATCATCCGCCTAGAGTGCAGCGGTGGGTGCAGCGCACGCGATTCCTTTTTATTTTATTTGTTTACCCCCCCCCCCCTCGTGCCCCCTCCAGGCCGCAGCGCACGCGGCGTGGTCCACGGCCGCTGCTCGTCCATTGACTTGTCGGCAGCAGCGAGCGAGGTGGGTTGGCTCCCTCTACTTTGCATGAAGCGGCAACACCAGCAACACGATACCATGCGTGAACGCACGACATGCATCCATGCATCAGTGGGGGGTGCTGATTTCGGGAGTGTACGTTCCCGAGGCTTGAGGGAGGGGGATGCCCTGTTGCACTGGCATCATGCATGGCCGCAACAGCGCTGCAACATGCACGCATGGCGCAACACGCACACACACACACACACACACGCACACACACACACGCACCCTGCAACCTGCACCACGCGCCGCTGCAGGTGGCAGCCGCCAACAGCGGCGGCCTCTTCCACATCTCGCACGGCAAGCTCGAGTGGGACCTTTTCTCGCCGGGCAAGAGCCTCGGCCTGCACCCCGACGCCGCGCCCTCCTCGGCCTCGTGCCCCTCGAGCCCCCGCAAGGCAGGCAGGGCAGAAAAGGCGGGCGGCGTGAAGCCCGCCCCGCTCGCAGGCCCTGATGTTGCCATGGCGCTGGGTGGCGGCGGCATGCAGCGGTCCACGTCCTCCACCAGCCTCAACGTCAGCGGCGCGCCTGCTGGGGGGCACGGCCCGATGATCCCCAACCCGTTCACGATATTCAGGCCTCAGATCAAGGCAGCCTCCCAGGTCGGGTCGCTCGCCAGCGGCGCCCCGGGGCAGCTGGTGCACTCCGCGGCGGCCAACAAGCTGCGGGACAGGGTCGGGTCGTGCCCTGGCTCCCCGCACGCGGCAGCCGCCAACCCGTTTGGGATGTTTGGCATGTAGGAGTGCGTGACGGAAGACTAGTGCGTGGCGGAAGTGCGTCACGGAAGTGCGTCACGGAAGTCGTCACGGAAGTGCGTCACGGAAGACTCGTGCGTGTCGGAAGAGTGGCGTGGTTCGGCCTGTCTGGCCTCACACCTCTTGACAGGTCGAGCAAGGCCAGGCAGTGGCAGCGCGAGTGCACTGCGTGTGCCCAACGTGGATGGCCGTGCCATGCCATGCCATTGGGGGGCAGCGCGCGGATGCGCACCCAGAGAGTGCGTGTTCAAGGGTCGTGTGCTCCGTTCCCATTCACGACTCTGCTTTTGTAGTCAGGTAGTTCCACTCAAAACACGCACACACCCATACAAACACACCACCCATCATATTGATCTCCGCCGTAGTTCCCCGCCCCCCCCTCCCCCCATTGCCAGCCGTGCTGAACACAGCTGAGCCCCCCACCCACCATGAGATTTTGAGGGATTGTGTTTTGATGAGAGAGGAGAGGGGCGCAAACACGTCGTGTGATGGCCGTGGGAAGCTCGTGAATTTAGACATTTAATGATGCCTCCTCTATAATTGTAAGGCTCCTGCCGCTTTCATAATGATATCCCCCCTCCTAGCTGGTTGTTGCCCTTCTATCACTTTCGCGGCATACACTGTCTTGTTCAGGCTCTCTCTTTGTCGTGCATGCCATGTACGAATTCGTGCATGTGTACGCATGGCCATTGCTTCCTGATGCTGCTGGTGTGCCTGGCCTTACTCGGTCTGTCATCACAGTGGTGGTCTTGGTGATGACTGATTTTGCAGCCGTGTGCGACGCCGTGTTGTGGTCGTGGGATCATGAGGAGGGTCTGGAGGAAGCTAGCAGCTCACTCTCCTTTGCAACATGATTGCACCTCTCGTCTGGAACTGCGTGCGTGTGTGCGCCGCTCTCAGCCTGCTCACCCTTCCTGCTGTGTGTGTCACCCGCCCCTTCCCCCCCACACACACATACACACACGTACGCCACCCCTTTCCCGCTGTGCAATCAGCCTTGATTGGCCCGGCACTCTCGGCACGCGCCGCCCACGTGCCCCCCCCCCCACACACACACACGCACGCGGGCCAGGCGGCAGCTTACGCTCGCGCTCGCATAGCGCCAGGCTGGCGCCGGACACGGGGCTGTCACACGGGGTCGTCACACCCCGTGACGACCCCGAGCGGCCTGCTGGCGGCGAGCGAGCCGAGGTGGAGCCCAGATCGGAGGTCGGTGATCGCGCCGTTGGTCATGCAGGCCGAGCCAGGATGATGATGGCGCGTGTGTGTGTGTGTGTGTGTGTGTGTGTGTGTTGGCTGCGCGTCGTCCCCCCTGCCTTGTAGCGCGCATCGTCTGGTGTCCCCCCCCCCTCTCTTGATCTACCCTCACCAACCCCTGCGTCCCCCTCTTTGCCTGCCCCTCGCCACTTACCCTAACAACAAACACCTTGCCCCCCCCCCCCTCTGTGCCTGCCCCTCGCCACTGATGACATTAGCGTCACCCCTTCGTCCCAGGCCAGGCCGAGCCTAGACAGGACAGGACAGGCCGAGCCAGGACAGGCCGAGCCAAGACATGCCAAGCTAGGCCGAGCCAGGACAGCTCGAGCCAGGACAGGCCAAGCCAGGACAGCCCGAGCCAGTACCTACCAACAGGTGGCTGGCTACTGGCGGTAGGCGCCTAGTGGGTCGGGACATGGGCATATGCTCCCCTGCGCGACAGTTCTCGCAGGGTCTGGTCCAACTGATGCACGGCGCTGCTGAAGGCTTTGGCGGCCTGCCACTCTCCGGCTTGGCCCCCGTAGCGGGCGGCCGCATAGGGGGGGGGGGCGTTGTACGACGGCGGCCAGGTGGTCTTGTGCGGCAGCGAGGACCGTGTCTGAAGGACGCCTGCATCGCGGTGGTGCATGTGTGTGTGTGTGTGCTGTGCGCGCGTGTGTGTGTGTGTGTGTGTGTGTGTGTGTGTTTTGTGTGTTTGTGCGTGTACGTGTGTGTGTGTGTGTGTGTGAGAGTGTGTGTGTTAGTTTGCGTCCGAGCACGCGCCGCAGCTCCACGGACAGGCCGGCCCTCTCTCCCCGCGTCCTGTGTTCTGGAACCGCATCGGGTACACGACCACCTCGACATCGCCCCAGCTTGCAAGGATGTGGCGCAATGCGACTGGCCCACGTGCCACACCGCCACGCCACGCCACGCCCAGGCGGCATGCACTGTTGGGACGGGTTGCGCATCCCACCCACCTGCAGCGTTGCGTCTGTATGACGTCAGGAGGCGCAGATCTGGGTTCCCTCTGAGCGCTGCAAGCTTCATTGGCTTGGTGCTGCCATGTGCATCTGTGCCATATGTCTGCACCTCGACCCCTGGAATTTCTAAGGATTCAACACTTCCACACCACGGGAGAAGCTAACCTCGGAGGATCGCATTGGATCGACCACAATCTTTAAGCTTCGCGTGCAGCACCGAGCCAACCCCTTCAAAGAGCCTCTTGCCTCTAGCCCGCCTGGATCTGGTCTTCGCTTCCGCGAGACGCAATTACGAACTGGACCACTCCCTCATCTCTGCCTCGATCACCTCCCCACCGCGGACTTCCCGCAGCCACCATCTGCAGCGACTGCTGGCAAGGTGATCAGGCGGCGACGCGCACGCCGTGCTTCCAGGTTCCGACACTCGTCGACGCGGTCTTCCTTCGCTCCACCGCCTCACGGATACGCCACAGCCCCTGCGCGTCATCGTGGGCTACGTAGGCGCCCAGGCCCATCCTGTGAGTGGCGGGGCGTGGCGTGGAGTGGTTGAGGTGCCCACCTCCTGTCTAAAGGCCTGCGAAGCCCATGCACTCGCCGCGCATGCTGTGACGCGTTCGCACCCCCCGAGGGCGCTTGTCTGGCTGCCTTGTGGCCTGGCTGGTGCCTTGAATTCTTGCTGCGCAAAAGGACCGATCTGGGGGGGGGGGGAGGGTTGCGCAGAGCTGTTACTTGCACCGCACACGCCACATGCACACGCGCGCGACTCACGACTCATCCCCGCGTGCCCCTGCCTCTGCCACCGCAGCGCACGCGCAGCAAAGATGCCTCCACGCACCAGCCTGGACCTCGCGAACCTGGTGCGGAAGCTCGGCGATGCTTCCCAGACGGAGGCGCATCAGAAGATAGAGGCGCTGTGTCGCAATCGTGACGACCCAGGCATCCATGCTGCAGTCGTTGCTGCCGGTGCCATCCCTCTCCTGCTGCAGCTTCTGGAGCCTGGCTCTGCAACTCTGGCGCGGAAGAGTGCAGCAGCAACACTGACGTACCTAGCCCGGACGCCTGAGATTGCAGTCGCGATTACCACTGCCGGTGCTATCCCTCGACTGGTGCAGCTGTTAGAACCTGGATCCGAGGTGCAGCGTGGCGCAGCAGGAGTGCTATCGAACCTTGCATTAAACTCTCAGAACAGGGCCACCATTGCGGCTGCCGGCGCCATCCCTCGGCTGGTGCAGATGCTGGGGTCTGGCTCTCCAGACGCCGTGCAGTGCCGTGCGGCTGTGGCCCTGATGAGCCTCGCTATGCTTGCTGAGAACGCTGTCACCATCGCTGCTGCTGGCGCCACCCCTCTCCTGGTTCAGCTTCTGAGCGGCCCCCCAAATCAGGCGCAGCGTGCAGCAGGAGCACTGAGGACCCTCACAGGAGGTCCTGAGAACACCGACAACAAAGTCACCATCGCTGCTGCCGGTGCCATCCCTCTCCTGATGCTGCTGCTGGCGCCTGGCCTTCCAGCTCTGGCACAGGACGATGCTGTAGGAGCGCTTTGGAACCTTGCTACCGTATTGATCAGAGGATTTGGTGAAACAAAGTTTGGTAAATTTACCAAATGGCGTGCGCAGCGTTAATGCGCGCAGGAAAATTTACCAAAGGCGTATCATCAGCGAAAAAAATGAGTGGGTCTCTCCCTCGAGTCGAATGCCGCGTATTATAGGTCTAAAATGATCTACGCGACGAGAGCTTTCCGAATCTGTGTCTAAATGTGAATTCTGACGGTTTGAAGACCCAGAAAAGTCGGTTTTAAGATTTGTCCGTTGGAGGGTTCGGACAGGTTCACTCCGCCTGTGCCGCGTACAGCCACAGCCACTCTGGACAGCCGCTGGAATTCATCCTCTTCTGGGATACCACCAGGATAAGAGACTGCAGGACCTGGCGGACGTGGTCGAAGTGGCGGGCGGCGGGCGCGGCGGTGGGCGAGCTGGTGGAGCTGCTGCTGGCGGCGCTGGGAGCAGCGTTGGTGGCGGTACTGGGGAGGAGGAGGAAGAGGAGAAAGAGGAGGAGGGGGAGAAGAGCGGACACACCTCGGAGGATGAGGGCAGCGGAGATGAGGACAGCATGCAGGCCGCCTTTGACCGCCTCAGGGCGTCTAGGGAGCAGCAGGCACAGCAGAGGGAGGACAGGGTAGCCGCACACGCAGCGCTGCTAGCAGCCGCAGCCGCTGGCGCAGCCGCCACAGCAGCAGCAGCACCCGTGCCGGGCGTGTAAACAAACGCGGTGGCTGGCGCGTCGAGCCCGGTGGAGTTTAGTGGCTTGAGATGATAGGCGCGTCCATCAGGGCAAGCCCCAACAGCAGGTTGGGCGTGAGCCGCCTGCTGATGAACGCCCTCTGTAGGGGTTTCGTGTAACGCGATCCTGCCTGGAAAAAAAACTCCGATTTTTGTTTACCAAACATGTATCTGCAAGCATTAATGCGTCAGCCAGACATTACCAAACATGGATTTTTGGCACAATCAAAACGCGAAATTTCAAAATTTACCAAATGGTGTTTCACCATATCCTCTGATCAATACGGTTTGGTTGATGAGAACAAGATCGCCATCGCCGCTGCCGGTGCCAACCCTCTACTTGTGGAGCTGTTGGGGCCTGCCTCTTCAGCTGACATGCAGCAGGGCGCAGCGGGAGCACTGACCATCTTGGCATTGAATGCTGAGAACCAGGCCACCATTGGTGCCGCCGGCGCCATCCCTCGACTTGTGCAGCTGCTAGGGCCCGGCTCTCGCGCTGACGTGCATCAGGCTGCAGCGGGAGCACTGGGCAATCTTTCTGGTCACCCCGTGAACTCGCGCATGATCGCTTCTTGTGATGATGCTATCCCTTGGCTGGTGCAGCTGCTGGGGTCTGCTGACTCGCCAGAGCAGGTGCAGCAAGATGCCGCAGGAGCACTTGGCAAGATTGCTCGGTATGTCGAAGACGCACGAGTCACCATCGCTGCTGCTGGTGCCATCCCTCCACTGGTGCAGTTTCTGATGTCTGGCTCTTCGGCTTTGCTGCAGGCGACCGCAGCAGGAGCCCTGAGTTCGCTCGCTGCAAACGCCAAGAATGGGGTCACCATTGCTGCTGCCGGTGCCATCCCTCGACTGGTGCAGCTTCTGGCACCTGGTTCTCCATCGCAGAACAATGCAGCAGCAGCGCTGGGGATCCTCGCTGGGAGCCCTGCGACTGCAGTCACCATCGCTGCTGCCGGGGCCATCCCTCCACTGGTGTAGCTGCTGGGGTCTGGCCCTCCAGCGGTGACGGCAGTGGTGGTGCTCAGGCGTCTCGCTGAGGATGGTGGGTCTGCGATCGCCATCACTGCTGCCGGTGCCATCCCTCCACTGGTGCAGCTGCTTGGGCCGGGCACTCCCGATCCCGTCAAGTCGGTCACAAGGCAAGTGCTGAGGGCGCTTGCAGACAGCAGCGCTGAAAGCCGCGCCACAGTCGCCGCTGCCCTGGCTGATGCCAACGCCTGGTTTTGAACGTATGGCCGAGTGCCGACATGCCGCTGTCTTCTTCAAGTCCTCTGACGGGGGGGGGTTAAAGCCTGACAAACACAAGGGCCCAGATGAGGACATGCCAGCATGTGCTTTGCCCGCCGACCAACGAGAACACACACAAAATGAAGTCCCTGCCGCCGACGAGGTCGGCCCAGATGAGATCGCATGCCAGCATGTGCTGCCCCTCCCCCGCCTTTTGGTCTCCCAACGCAGGAAGACAGCACGCATGGCCCAGCAGCCCTAGTGGTTGACGGTGTGCCCCCTGAAATCCGATCCTTTCCCAATCCTTTCCTATCTATATAACTGGCTGTGCCGCTTTTGCTGTGTACAACAATTACAAACACATGCCCTCTTACTTAGACAGATTTGCTGGGAGGGGGGTTAAAGCCCGAAGATGAGAGCACGGCACAGTCCATGGAAGAAGCACTTAGCTTACGTGCTACGAACAAAACACGACGCCCTCTTGTTCAGACTGATTTGATCAGGGGGGGTTGCAGCCAACAAGCACAGCATTGTCACTTTAGGAAGCACTTGAAGAAGCAAGCTCTGAGCCCGTGCATTCAATACTTGCAGACCGTGTCGGTGCCGCCATAGTCGTGCGCAGCGAATGAAAAACAACGCCCTCTTGTTGAGTAGCGCTGGGACGGGTTGTAGCCTGCCAAACGCAGCAATGTTTGTGGGAAACGGCGCACGCAACACATACAAACCACCGGGCCGGTTGTAACACGCCTGGATTGCAATTGCGTCTCATGCAACAAAGCGAACATCCTCGTGTTCGTCGCCACTCGTGCCGTGCTCACGTGCACTGATCAATCCCGACTGCCTCAGCAGCGCCATCCATCTGCGGTGTGTAGACCGTCTCGGCAGGGACGAGCGGCTCCTCGCCCGCCGCTACCCGCGCACTTTGCTCAAGAACAAACGGCGTAACGTCGCGGATGCACACGATGCCTGTGTGGGTGGGTGAGCATACGTGCGTGTGTGTGTGTGTGTGTGTGTGTGTGTGTGTGTGTGCGTGTGTGTGTGTGTGTGTGTGCACACGTGTGTGTGTGTGTGTGTGCACGTGTGTGTGTGTGCGTAGAAAGGGACTCCAAGTGTTGCGCAGCATCGGCACCACACAGCGTCGACGAGCCTGCAGCCCAACAGACGCCCCCTGGAATGCTCACCAGCTGGCAGAGCGCCTTCCACGCACGCACGCACACACACACACACACAACACACACACACACACACGCCTCTTGAAGAGGTGTCCCTGACTGTAACATCCGCCATAACGCACACGCGCACGCACCTGGGTTGTACACGTGCGACACGCACCGTGGGCGCAGACCCAGCTGCGCCGCGCGCCGTGGAAGCGCACCGCCGTGGGGGTCGTGGTCTGGGTCCCACTGCAGCACGGTGCTGCTGGCAGCTTTGGCGGCCTGCCACGCATCACGGCTCCCGTAGCGGGCGGCCGCGTGTGCGTCGTACGACGACGGCCATGCGGACGCGAGGATCGTGTCGAAGGCGGACCGCGCCAGCGTCACCTGGGCCGCACGGTGGCGGTGATTTTTCAATTGACTTCAATTTACTAATTCTTACAGCTCGGACAGGCTGCGCCCCCGGAAAAAAAACGAAGAAAAAAAAACGGAAAAACGAATAAAATCAACAAATAAACAAATCGGGCCGTTAACCCTGGGTTAACCTATGGGTTAACCCTAAACACGACGGGTGGACCCTTAACAATTAATTGATTATTTCCACCCAGAACCCGCCGTAGGTGATTAGCCGCCCAATTGAGGAAGCACTGCACGGTAGGCGTTGCGCGCAGGGGAGCAGCAGTTTTCACGGGATTCGAGTGTGGGTGGTGCCGTGCTGCGCCAGCTGGCAGCAGAGCCAGCTGCCGGCGTCACGGTTTGTTGCGGGCAGTGATTTATTTTCCGGCTCTAAGTAGCCATTCCGGCTCTAAGCAGCCATTCCGGCTCTAAGCAGCCATTCCGGTTCTCAGCAGCCATTCCGGCTCCAGCAGGCTGTGGGCTAAACAATTATTTGGCGCTCGTACAGCTGCCGCACAGCCGGAAATTGGGTGCCCCCCGCAAGTGTAAAAGATGTGAATTTCCACACTTTCCGGCTGTAGAAAATTGATTCGATCTTCTGAAAGGGAAAACACTGGTAGCGGGTGTTGGGGGTAGGCCACGTGCACGCGGGGGTGGTGCCTACTCAAGCGCTGTATGCTGCGCCACGCTTTGCCCACATTCGCGGTCCAAGGTCTGTCCAGCTTGGGCATTCAGCCCAGGGAGGCATCCCTAAGTAAATGTCGATATTTTGCAGTCGTGGCGCATTTAGCGGCAGCGTATCTGACTTTGCTCGGCGGGCACGGCCCGTGCACTACCAACAAGCTGGCTGGCTGCTGCTGGTGGGGGCCTGGTGGGTCGGGGCGTGGGATTAAGCCCCCCTGCTGCACAGTTTTGAAGTGTGCCAGCCGCCTTCCCATGAGGGCAGGGCACGGCCGGGACCCGCAAGCCCGGCATCGTGTCCCTGGACTGTGTGGTAGGCTGGCGCGCTGCGTGGCCTTCTGGGATCTCCTAGTAGAGCTCCCTTGGACATGTAGTCTAGGCCTTAACTCACGCCCTGGGGTCCTCCGGGCGCGCTGCGTGGCCTTCTGTGATCTCCTAGTAGAGCTCCCTTGGACATGTAGTCTAGGCCTTAACTCACGCCCTGGGGTCCTCCGGGCGCGCTGCGTGGCCTTCTGGGATCTCCTAGTAGAGCTCCCTTGGACATGTAGTCTAGGCCTTAACTCACGCCCTGGGGTCCTCCGGGCGCGCTGCGTGGCCTTCTGGGATCTCCTAGTAGAGCTCCCTTGGACATGTAGTCTAGGCCTTAACTCACGCCCTGGGGTCCTCCGGGCGCGCTGCGTGGCCTTCTGGGATCTCCTAGTAGAGCTCCCTTGGACATGTAGTCTAGGCCTTAACTCACGCCCTGGGGTCCTCCGGGCGCGCTGCGTGGCCTTCTGGGATCCCCTAGTAGAGCTCCCTTGGACATGTAGTCTAGGCCTTAACTCACGCCCTGGGGTCCTCCGGGCGCGCTGCGTGGCCTTCTGGGATCTCCTAGTAGAGCTCCCTTGGACATGTAGTCTAGGCCTTAACTCACGCCCTGGGGTCCTCCGGGCGCGCTGCGTGGCCTTCTGGGATCTCCTAGTAGAGCTCCCTTGGACATGTAGTCTAGGACTTAACTCACGCCCTGGGGTCCTCCGGGCGCGCTGCGTGGCCTTCTGGGATCTCCTAGTAGAGCTCCCTTGGACATGTAGTCTAGGCCTTAACTCACGCCCTGTGGTCCTCCGGGCGCGCTGCGTGGCCTTCTGGGATCTCCTAGTAGAGCTCCCGTTGAGCGAGTTAGTCTAGGCCCTAACTCACGCCCTGGCCCCGGGCGCGCTGCGTGTCCTTTCTGGATCTACCTAGTAGACTCACCTTGGACAGTGTAGTCTAGGCCTTAACTCACGCCCTGGGTCCTTCCGGGCGCTGCTGCGTGGCTTCTGGGACTCTCCTAGTAAGAGCTCCTTGGACTAGTCTAGGCCTAACTCTATCGCCTGGGTCCTCCGGGCGCCTGCGTGCCTTACTGGGGATCTCCGTAGTAAGCTCCATTGGACGATGTATCTAGGCCTTAACTCACGCCTGGGGTCTCCGGCTGCCGCTGCGTGGCCTTCTGGGTCTCCTAGTAGAGCTCCTTGAACATTGTAGTCCTACGCCTTAACTCACGCCCTGGGGCCCCGGCGCGCTGCGTGGCTTCTGGATTCCTCGTAGAGCTCCTTGGACATGTATCTACGGCCTTAACCTACCCCTGGGGTCTCCACGGGCGTTCGCTGCGTGGCTTCTGCGGATCTCCTAGTAGGAGCTCCTTGGACGCAAAGAGTCTAGGCCTTACTCCCGCCCTGCGGTCCTCCGGCGGCGCTGCGTGGCCTTCTGGGATCTCCTAGTAGAGCTCCTTGGACATTGTAGTTAGGGCCTGAACTCACGCCTGGGGTCTCGGCGCGCTGCGGGCTCTGGGACTCCGTAGTAGAGCTTCCTCTTGGACATGTAGCTAGGCCTTAACTCACGCCCTGGGGTCCTCCGGCGCCGCGCTGCTGCCTCTGGGATCTCCTAGTAGAGCCTCCCTTGGAATAGTCTAGGCCTAACTCACGCCCTGGTTTTTCCTCCGGGCTGCGCTGCGTGGCCTTCTGGACTCCTAGTACCGAGCTCCCCTTGGACAGTAAGTCTCGGCCTTACTCACGCCTGGTCCTCGGCAGCGCGCGTGCCTTACTGGGATTCTCCTAGTAGAGTCTGGACATGTAGTCCTAGGCCTTACTCACGCCCTGGGGTTCCTCCCGGCGCCGCTGCGTGGCCTTCTGGGATCTCCTAGTAGAGCTCCCTTGGACATGTAGTCTAGGCCTTAACTCACGCCCTGGTGTCCTCCGGGCGCGCTGCGTGGCCTTCTGGGATCTCCTAGTAGAGCTCCCTTGGACATGTAGTCTAGGCCTTAACTCACGCCCTGGGGTCCTCCGGGCGCGCTGCGTGGCCTTCTTGGATC
This sequence comes from Chlamydomonas sp. UWO 241, assembly GCA_016618255.1. NCBI lineage: Eukaryota > Viridiplantae > Chlorophyta > Chlorophyceae > Chlamydomonadales > Chlamydomonadaceae > Chlamydomonas > Chlamydomonas priscui. The sequence continues at coordinate 92,122 of VFSX01000073.1, forward strand.
TCCTAGTAGAGCTCCCTTGGACATGTAGTCTAGGCCTTAACTCACGCCCTGGGGTCCTCCGGGCGCGCTGCGTGGCCTTCTGGGATCTCCTAGTAGAGCTCCCTTGGACATGTAGTCTAGGCCTTAACTCACGCCCTGGGGTCCTCCGGGCGCGCTGCGTGGCCTTCTGGGATCTCCTAGTAGAGCTCCCTTGGACATGTAGTCTAGGCCTTAACTCACGCCCTGGGGTCCTCCGGGCGCGCTGCGTGGCCTTCTGGGATCTCCTAGTAGAGCTCCCTTGGACATGTAGTCTAGGCCTTAACTCACGCCCTGGGGTCCTCCGGGCGCGCTGCGTGGCCTTCTGGGATCTCCTAGTAGAGCTCCCTTGGACATGTAGTCTAGGCCTTAACTCACGCCCTGGGGTCCTCCGGGCGCGCTGCGTGGCCTTCTGGGATCTCCTAGTAGAGCTCCCTTGGACATGTAGTCTAGGCCTTAACTCACGCCCTGGGGTCCTCCGGGCGCGCTGCGTGGCCTTCTGGGATCTCCTAGTAGAGCTCCCTTGGACATGTAGTCTAGGCCTTAACTCACGCCCTGGGGTCCTCCGGGCGCGCTGCGTGGCCTTCTGGGATCTCCTAGTAGAGCTCCCTTGGACATGTAGTCTAGGCCTTAACTCACGCCCTGGGGTCCTCCGGGCGCGCTGCGTGGCCTTCTGGGATCTCCTAGTAGAGCTCCCTTGGACATGTAGTCTAGGCCTTAACTCACGCCCCGGGGTCCTCCGTACGTAAAACCTGTAAAGCCCTGGACTGTACCCCACTGGGCTCCACCGCTGACGCAGCGAAGGCCAATCTCTCACCCATGCAGTCCAGCAATCTCCTCCATACACTCCAGCAACCTCATCCATGCGTCTCCTCCATGCAACCTCCTCGATGCCCGCCGCCATATGCCCGCCACCAATCTCCCCCATGCCCGCCAGCAATCCCCAATTCACCCTAGCGCCGCCATGCACAGCTCATACCTCTCGCCAAAATATGTTTAGGTAGCCTCTTGCCACAATATGTTAAGGCCCACCTGCAGCACGCGTGCCTGGTTTTCGTCCTTGGTCGCCCACCCACAGCGGTACATCATCCACAGAAAGTTGGGCTTGATCCACGTCATGCGCTTAGTGGAGAAGTGAGGCCCGCCAAAGCACTGGAGCGCCACCGCGTCGGCTGCGATGCGCTCGTTGAACGCCTGTGTGTGCGCGTGCGTGCGTGTGTGCGCGTGTGCGTGTGCGTTTGTGCGCGCGCATGTGCGCGCGCGCGTGTGTGTGTGTGTGTGTGCGTGTGTGCGTGTGTGTGTGTGTATGTGTGTGTGTTTGTGCGCGTCGCAGCTGGCTCCAGCCAGGCCGGCCCTCGACCCGGCCTGCGTGTCCTGGAACCACACCTGGATACTAGGGGCTGCTGGATACGATGACCCACACACACACCTTCTGACGCGGCAATCCGCAATCGCGTGAACGAAGGGGGCGCCAGCGCACTGCGCAGCACGACCACCACCAGAGCAGTGGTGGTGGTTGCGGGGGCACGGCCGCTGCGCGGCCGCACCGTCAGCACTCGGGGTGTGAACCGCCAGGTGCTGAGAAGTGCCAGGAGGCAGGGCGCTGCCGCTGCGCGGCCGCACCGCCCCCCACGATGATAAGCCAGACGCATAGGGCAGGGGAGGGGCAGGGAGGAGGCGCAGCGGCGCAGCCAGCGCTGCAGACCGAGGCGTGAGTTCCTACCTATTAAAGCACGACCACTTCATGTAGGGGCTCTGCTGTTGTATATGCGTTACATGTTTTTGCGAGGGGGGGGGGAACTCCTCACATGGAATTGGAGGGGGTGGGTGGAGCGTGGCAGGGGCGAGGGGCGTGGGCGTGTTGCGTCGCGTCCTCATCGATTGATGTGACTGCTGCCTGCTGCCTGCCGGCAGCTGCTGCCTGTCTGTTAGGTGATGAGAGTTTTACAATCCACTGTTAGGATTAGCGGCCAGTTAGCTGCCTGCTAGGCGCATGCAGGAACGCACGCACGCCACTAAGCTGCAGCACACCGCTTAGGTGCGTACCTGCAGCACACGCCCCCCAACTGCCAACTGCAGCACACGCAGATGTCTAACAGCTATAGCAATCAGGCTGAAGCAATCAAGCATCAAGCTTCCTAGCTGCAGCATGCTAACCGCACACACACACACACACACACACACACACACATGCACGCACACACACACACACACACACACACACACACACACACGCTGCCTACCTGCAGCGCGCTGCCTGCTAGCCGCATGCACGCACGCACGCTGCCTACCTGCAGCGACTGCCTGCTGACTGTCTGCCTGTTGCCGCTAGCTGTCAGCAAGCGCGCAGGCAGCGTAGTGCAAGCATGCGATCGCATGCTCGCACGCACTTACTGAGTCGCGATATAGCTAGTGGGCGCATGGCTACCCTACCATGCATTTGGCCTTGCCTACAACACGTCCCATGTCGCGCACACTGCACGGCAGCTGGTGCGCCGAGGGGCCTCAGGCCAGGCACATAAGCTAGCGGGGAATCGTTGCTGTGTTTATGCACCGGAGATCGGGGCGATGGCGAACACCGCCGCAGACAGACACTTCGCTCACACTGCCCCGCTGCAGGAGCACCTAGGGGCGCTGCGTAGAGGGGATTTGTTGCAGCGATTGTGTATGGTCGACGACGGCGGCGATGACGAATCGAACACGACAACACCTGCTTCTAGCTAGCTCCAACACCTGCTTCTAGCTAGCTCCTCCCTAAGGTATCACATGGACACCTGGATAATCCCTATCGTACTTCACTACGTTCATCGATTGGGGATCATTGCTCCAGCTAGAACCACACCTGGTACACGACCACTTCATCATTGCTCCAGCTTGCAAGAATATGGCGCCCTGCTTCTGGCCATCGTGCAGCTGCCCTTCCCCACGCGTTAACGGCCACGTCCATTTCGAGGGCCGCCTGATGCGACTGGTGCGGTCCGGCAGGGAGGGAGCTAGTGTGGCGGCTAGGGTTTGAGTTTGGGGTTTGCGTTTGGGCTGAGTCTGTGTGCCCTTCGCCCTCTATTCTGCAGCGAATGCTGGTAGGTTCGTTCGGCGGCGACGGCTAACAACCACGCGTTGTTTGCCGGTCCCGTCACTGTCCACGCAGTATCTTCCCCTTCGCTCCCATCGCCTTGCAGACACGCCGTAGGCACCGCCCCTGCACGTCATCGTGTGCTGCGTCAGCTTCAAGCCCATCATGTGAGTGGCGGGGCGTGGGTTGGCTTGGTGCCTGTTTAGCGGGGTTGCATCCCATGCATGCACTCATGCCATGCAAAAAATTGCTTTGAAGCATGCGTGCACTCGGGGGTGCCAGTGGCTTAGCCTGGCTACCGTGCCAGCTTGCTACAGCTGCACAAACGGACCGATCAGAGGGCGGGGAAGGGGCTTGGTGGCATGCGGTGCCACCGCGCACGCCACATGCTGCGCGACTCGCTACTCATTCCCGCGTGCCCCCCTCCGTCACCGCCACACGCGCGCAGCAACGATGCATCCACACACCAGCCTGGACCTGGCGGACATAGTGCGCAAGCTCGGCAATCCCTCCCAGCCTGATCAGCAGGCGCAGGCTGTGCAGTCGCTCCTGGAGCTGTGTGTCGAGCTTGAGGCAAGCCAGGCCCTGGTCGTCGTCGCTGTCGCTGGTGCCATCCCTCCACTGCTGCAGCTTCTGCGTTCCGACTCCCGAGACAAGGTTCTGTCGATGGCAGCAGCACTTCTGGCAATCCTCGCTGTCGACGCTGATAACGCAGTCACCATCGCTGCTGCTGGTGCCATCCCCCCACTGGTGCAGCTGCTGCGGTCGGGCTCAATGCGCAAGGTCCAGACGATGGCTGCAGGAGCACTGAGGAACCTGGCTGGCAAGGATGACACTGAGAATGCGGTCGCCATCGCTGCTGCCGGTGCCATCCCTCTCCTGGTGCAGCTGCTGGCGCCTGGCCTTCCAGCTCTGGCGCACGAGAATGCCACCGGGGCACTGTGGCGCCTTGCTATGATTGATGAGAACAAGATCGCCATCGCCGCTGCTGGTGCCATCCCTCCACTGGTGCAGCTGCTTGGGCCTGAGTATCCTGCTGAGGTGCAGCAGGGCGCAGCAGGAGCGCTTACCATCCTTGCTGTGAACACTGAGAACCAGGCCACCATTGGTGCCGCCGGCGCTACCCCTCAACTTGTGCAGCTGGTCGGGCCCGGCTCTTGCGCTGACGTGCGCCAGGCTGCAGCAGGAGCCCTGGGCAATCTTTCTGATCACGCTGTGAACTCGCGCATGATCGCGTCTTGCGCTGATGCTATCCCTCGGCTGGTGCAGCTGCTGGGGCCTGCTGGCTCTCAAGAGCAGGTGCAGCAAGACGCCGAAGGAGCACTTGGCAAGATTGCTCGGTGTGTCAAAGACGCACGAGTCACCATCGCTGCTGCTGGTGCCATCCCTCCACTGGTGCAGCTGCTGACGTCTGGCTCTTGGGCTTCGCTCCTGACGACCGCAGCAGCAACGCTGAGTGCCCTCGCTGTAAACGCCAAGAATGGGGTCACCATTGCTGCTGCCGGTGCCATCCCTCAACTGGTGCAACTGCTGGCACCTGGATCTCCTTCGCAGAACAATGCAGTAGCAGCGCTGGGGAACCTTGCTGCGAGCCCTGCGACCGCAGCCACCATCGCTGCTGCCGGTGCCATCCCTCCACTGGTGCAGCTGCTGGGGTCTGGCCCTCCAGCGGTGACGGCAGTGGTGGTGCTCAGACGCCTCGCTGAGGATGGTGGGTCTGCGATCGCCATCGCTGATGCCGGCGCCATACCTGCACTGGTGCAGCTACTTGGGCCTGGCACTCCCGACCTTGCAAAGCCAGTCGTAAGGCGGGTGCTGAGTGTGCTTGCTGACAGCAGTGCTGAGAACCGTGCCGCAGTCGCCGCAGCCCTGGCTGATGCCGATGCCTGGTTTTGAACGTCTGGCTGAGTGTCGACGTCCTGCTGCCTTCTACAAGTCCCCTTGCCTAGAGCCGCACTGCTGGCATCGAGGTTTGGAGCCTGCCAAACACAACGCAACACTGGCCCTGGATGACACACACAATACAACGAATCAAAGATGAAATCCCTGCCCCGCCGACGAGGTCGGACAAGATGGGCGCATGCCAGCATGTGCTGCCCCTCCCCCGCCTTTTTGTCTCCCTCCACCGCAAGAAGAAAGTTGCATGCATGGCCCAGCAGCCCTAGTGGTTGGCGTTCTGCCGTCTGAAATCCCATCCTTTCCTATCCATAACTGCCGTCATTGGTCTGTGCTACGAATGTTGTGCTACGAATAAAACACAACGCCCTCTTGTTGACCTCTTGTTCAGAACGACTTTCTCAGAGGGGTTTGCTATCTCCCATACAACGCCCTTCTCTGGAGGAAGCCCGGCACCCATACTTACAGACCACGCAGGTGCCGCCATAGTTGAACTCTGCGAATGAAAAACAACACCCTGCTGTTGAGGGCGCCGAAGGGAGTTACAGCCTGCCGAAGGCAGCATTTTCTAGGAGGACGACGTTCACACGCAACGCACACAAACCACCAGGCCTGTTGTAAATATGCCCGGAGTTGTTTTCCCCACACCCAAGCGCAGCAGAACGGTATGCGACCCAGCAGGCAGGCAATGTGGCGGCTGCAGCGAGGTTTTCGGAAGGAAAAGGCAAAGGCTGGGGAAAGCTGGGGAGAGTGCGCGCGTGCACAATCCCAGTAGCCGCCCGCTAGCCCGGGTGGGCCAACCTTGCCGCCCGTGCCCATGTCGTGATGCTTATGCGACGTGTACACGAGTGCTCCCATCAGTGATGCTAAACATCACTGCGACTTCAACACGCGTGCACCACGCAACCATCATTGGTCTTCAGCTAGTATCTTCACCCTGTATACACGAGCGCTGTCCGGCGTGCACCAGCTGTTAAGAGTAGTACCCGTCGGCCACCTCCTCGCCTCCCACCGTGTGGGGAGATTCGCTCACACGTCCGCCGTTTTGCTCAGTTCCGTCACTCGGTTCCGCTGTCAGTACCGCTCGTTGCGCAGCGTCGGCAGCCCCCTTTTGAACATACCGCCGCTGTCGTCGTCGTCGCGGTAGCCCCCCCGGCCACCGCCCCGGCCACCACCCCCCCGGCCTCCTCCTCCGCCTCCCCCGTCGAACCTGTCGCCGCCGCCGCGCTCGCCAAACTCGCGCCCTCCGCCGCCGCCGCCTCGGTCGCCAAAATCACGCCCCCCGCCGCCGCCGCCGCCGCCTCGGTCGCCAAACTCGCGCCCTCCGCCGCCACCGCCTCGGTCGCCAAAATCACGCCCCCCGCCGCCGCTGCCGCCGCCTCGGTCGCCAAAATCGCGTCCCCCACCGCCGCCGCCGCCGCCGCCGCCTCGGTCGCCAAAATCGCGCCCCCCGCCGCCGTCGCCCCCGCCACCGAAGTCACGCCCCCCTCCGCCGCCACGGTCGCCGAAGTCGCGCCCTCCGCCGCCCCCGCCATCAAACCCACGGCCCCCACCGCCCCCGCCGTCGCGTGCCGCGTCCGGCTCGATCGGGGCAGCCTCCTCGTATACGTTTGCGCCCTCCCGGCCGCCGCCGCCGCCGCCGCCGCCGCCGCCACCCTCTCCCCAGCCACCGCCGCCCCCGCGCTCCCTGCCGCCCTCCCTGCCGCCCTCCCTGCCCCCCTCCCAACCGCCCACACCGCCCGCGCCCCTCCCTCCACGCGCTCGCCCCAAACCCGCCGCCACCCCCGCCACCGCCGCCTGCGTCACGACCCCACTTGCTACCTCCGTCCGCCCCAGCCCCAGCGGCGTTCAGGTCGCCGCCGCCCCCACCGGCGGGGTGCGAGTATGCGTGGGGCTCCTCTGATGCGAGGTCACTTGCTGCCGGGTCGACGCCGCGGTCCTGTGGGTGTGCGTGGCGCGGGTTGGGTGAGAGGGAGAGAGACCAAGAGAGGGAGGGAGAGGGGGAGAGAGGGGGAGAGGGAGAGGGAGGGGGAGAAGGAAAGAGAGGGGGAGAAGGGGAGAGGGGGAGAGGGAGAGAGGGAGAGAGGGGGAGAGGGAGAGAGAGAGGGGGAGAGAGAGTGTAGTAAGGGAGAGAGGGAGAGGGACAGGGGGGGGGGGGGGAGAGAGACAATAGGGTTGGAGGTCGGACTCGCAGGTAGTAGGAGGGCGCAAGACAGCTGCATGTTCGCATCGGGTCGGCGCTGCGGCCACGTGTGTGTGTGTGTGTGTTTTGTGTGTTGTAGGCGTAGGAGCCTGTAGCCTCCTAGCACTACATGCATTGCTGGCGCATGCGGCTCGCGGTCGTGTGACGCTTGGTCGGTTGGTTGGTTGGTTGTGGTGTGGTGTGGATCGGAGCGGACACACCCACACGCGCCCACACCAGGGGTGTACCCGGGGGCATGCCGCTCATCGGCTTTCCAGGAGAGGGCCTCCCTGACTCATCGGCTTGCCAGGAGAGGGCCTCATGGACTCATCGGCTTCCCCATTTTCCCCCGGGGCTGCGCCCCCGGACCCCCGCTGTCCGCAGAACTCTGTTGCTGTGATACGGTCTGTCACGCAAGCTTGGTTGGGGGGCAGCCGCAAACACACATCCAGACGACAAACAGCTCGCAACAGCTCATGTGCGCGGTGCGGACATGCATGCATGCAGCGCATGGCGGGACGGCGCATGCAACACCACAATGGACACTGATTGAAAGTACCATGATGCATTGATGCATGCAGAACATCACAGCATGCGCGCAGGGTACTGGCCATCAGAGGAAAGCGCCATTCCAAAGTTCCGACCCACACCTAACCTGCACCAGCATCCGGGGGCGGAGCCCCCGGAAGCCAGAATCACGTTGCGATTTCAAACCGCAGAAACGCTTCAGAAATGAGGGATTGTGTGCTTTGCGCGCAAAATTTGCGTCGGAGTCGGAGTGTGGGGAGAGCCCAAGCCGAACGCCCCGATCGGCTTGGCGTGGTCATCGGCGACGCCGATGAGAGGCCCTCCGGGCCCTCACACTTGTCGGATTTCCCGATTACGCCCCCAAGAGTCCATCGGTTTTGCGCCCTTCGGGCGCCCTGTTCATCGGAATCCGATCGGCGGGTACACCCCTGGCCCACACGCAACCACACTCACACACCGCCCCACCCCACCCTTCTTGCCTCAGCTGCCTCATGCCTCGCCTGCGCACAAAAGCTTGCCTCCTCCGATCCCCCCCCCCACACACACGAACACACTCATGCGTTCAAACTTGAGCAGCAGCGGGCGTGCGGGCCCCAAAACATCGACGGCCACACAGAGGCCGACTTCCCGACTGCACGACCCACCCCACCAACTACCCCCCAGTGTTTCATTTAGCCACCCCGCACCCTGCAGAAGTGCATTTCCGGGGTGAGGTTGGTCAATTTCGGCCGGCGCTGCGGGGTGGCTGCGGGGTGAGATTGCGCAAATTCCGACCCCCAAAGTGCAAAAATCGACATGTTCACACGCTTTCGTCAAAAACTCGCCTCCGGCGAGGTGAGATTGAGGAAATGAGCGCGAGGCACGGGGTCAGCCGTCACTTTCCCAATGTCCGTAACGGAACCACTGTCCCCCCTCCCCTCCCACACCCACACTCCCACGAGCATTCCCACCCCTACTCCCACCCTCACTCCCCCACCCGCACCCCCACCCACTCCAACACCCACTCCCACACCTTGAGCACCTCCTCCCTGGGGCGCGCGGCCCCAAAGATCGACGGCTTGTGGCTGTGCGCGTCGGCAGCCGGGGGCTGCGCAGAGCGCGGCAGCAGCTTGAGGCGCGGCCGCGCGCCGCCGCTGGCGTCGCTGGCGCCGCCGCCACCGGCGCCGCTCGGCGCCCACGCGCCGTCCATGGCGGGGCTCGCGGATGCCGCGGCGGGCGGCGGTGGCGGCGGCGCGCGCGCGGCTTGCGGGGGCGGCGGCGCGGCGAGCGGGCCGGCCGCGGCGGCCGCCTGCAGCAGCAGGGAGTGGGACGACCCCGAGGGCGACGACGCGCCTGTGGGTGTGGGGTGTGAGGTGTGGGGCAGTGATGTCATTAGTACCGCCCTCGCAGCCCCCGCAGCCCCTGCTGCGGAGGCAAACCGGGAAATTTTATGGGGAACTGCGGGTGTGAATAGCGGGAATTTCGCTCCGAAAAGTGTAAGAAATAAACGACAATACACGTTTCCACGCACGTTTCTGCAAAAAAAATGCCTCGTTGCGGGGGCATTTCGCATACTCCCCCCCAATGTTGCGGGGGCTAACACAACATTACATGCTTCCTTAAGGACACCACTGGTGTGGGGTGTGCGGAAGGGTGCCGAGCGAGGGACGTTTTGAGCGGCCAGGACAGCGCTGCCAACACCTGCTCCTGCGCCCCACGGGCATGCCCACCCCACCGCGACGCGCGGAATCGATAGCTGGGAATACACGCTCCAAACAGGTCACGTTTTCAGCCAAAACGGCCACAACGCGACATCACATCGTCCGTGCGGGGGTCGGGGGGTTGTAGCGGGGAGAGGGGGGCGGGGTAGTATGGGGCTGTGACAGTGCAGGCCTGATCATTGCACGCGGCATCGCACACAACATACAACAGACACCTACATGCGACATTGCAGACATACCGTAGCGATCGATGTTCTTCACGTTGAATGTAGTTTACGGCAGCCAAAACGACCATTTCCAGTTTTCTAAAGACCCATAGTTCACGACGCCCCCGACTCCCAACCCCTCTTCACGGCACCAAGTTCACGGCACACGAGACGCGACCAGCACAAACATTTGGCGTGTGATGTTTGTGAAGCGCTGGTGCATGCATTCTATGGCAGCATCTAGCTGGCAGCACAGCAGTTGGCATGTAAGGGCATGCGGTGGTGCATGGGGTGCGCCTCAGGACAGCCCTGTATCACCCTGGCTCCCTCGCCCACGAGGAGAGGAAGTCGCTGGTGCCTCGTTCATACCTGCCAGCAGCAGCGATAGGCGCGAAAGGGGGCGCGAAGGGGGCGCGGAAGTTACTCCGCACTTTACACTTTTCTCCCCAACCCGCATTTCACGGCGCCTCCGGCCCCAGACCCCTCTCCACGGCCAAGTTTACGGCACCCTGCCGTAAACTTGGCCGTGAAGTACATTGATCAGTACCGTCCACCAGACTGTAGAATCCAGCACCACCATCATTGTTTGCATCATCATCGCACACCAGTCGGCGCAGGCGACCCCTCCGCCGGCGACGAAAGCACCGACCCGCCCCCCCGCGACCGCCGGCCCCACCAAAATAGACCGACCTGTCGGCGCAGGCGGCCCCTCCTCAGGCGACGCCAGCAGCGAGGAGCGCACCGACCCAAAACATATATATCGTTCCCCAAAGACTGAACATGAACTGTGAAAGCTCCTGATGTCTACGAAATAGACCGCCGAATGCCGTGCACCATTCGGCGCAGGCAAACCCCTCCCCCACGGCGACACCAGCAGCGAGGGGCGCACCAACCTAAACAGATCGATCGTTCCCCAGGCCTTAAGATCTATCGAATGCGTACAAAATGGACCGACACGTCGGCGCATGCGACCCCTCCCCCGACGACGCCAGCAGCGAGGAGCGCACCGACCCACCCCCTCACGACCGCCACCCCCCGTGACCGCCGACCCCACCAAAATGGACCCATCTGTCGGCGCAGGCGAACCCTCCCCGGGCAACACCAGCAGCGAGGAGCGCACCGACCTATACAGACCTACTATCGTTACCCAAAGACTTAAGATGTACTGTAGGAGCTCCCAATGTCTACGGAATAGACCGCCGACCGCCACGCACCTTTCGGCGCAGGCAAACCTCCCCCGGCGACGCCAGCAGCGAGGAGCGCACCGACTTAAACAGATCTATCGTTCCCCAGGACTTAGATCTATCGTTCCCCAAAGACTTAAGATGTATTGTAGGAGCTCCCAATGTCTACGAAACAGACCGCCGACCGCCACGCACCTTTCGGCGCATGCGACCCCTCCCCCGGCGCCGACAGCAGCGAGGAGGCGCACCGACCCATACCTACTATCGTTCCCCAAAGACTTCAGATGTACTGACGGAGCTTCTCATGTCTATGAAATAGACCGCCGACCCCCATGCACCCGTCAGCTCAGGCCCCCCCCCCTCCCCCGGCGACAACAGCAGCACGGATGGCACCCACATTTACCGACCGACCCCCGCATGCACGAATGCGTACAAAATGGACCGACCTGTCGGCGCAGGCGACGCCTCCCCCGGCGACGACAGCAGCGAGGAGCGCACCGACCCGCCGTGCGCGCCGGTTTGCTGCTGCAGCTTCGCGAGCGCCGCTTGCGCCATGCGGTCGCCAAACTCATTCGGCTGGGGCGACGAGGAGTAGGCGACAGGCATGGCGGCGGCGTGCGCGCGCGGCGGCATGTTCATGGCGACCGCCGCGACCGGTTGCGGCGGCGGCGGCGGCGGCGCGCGCGCGGCGGGGGCCACGTGCGCGGCGGCGGCGGGCGCGCTGGCTACCCACGGCTCCGCGCGCGCGTTCGCCGGCAGGCGGCTCGCCGGCTCCGCCGCGGCCGGCTGCTGCAGCTGCTGGCGCGGTGGAGGCGGAGGCGGCGGTGGCGGCGGTGGCGGCGGCACGGCGCCGAAGTCGGTGCCTCCGATCCCGAAGCCGACGGGCTGGCGGTGGTGGCCGCCGCCGCCGGGGCCGGTCCCGGGGGAGCCGTAGTGCACGCCGCCGTGCGCGGGGCCCCCGCCGTGCATCGCGTAGTCGCCGTGCTGGGCGCCGTCCTGGTTGTAGCGCTGCGGTCCTCCCCCGCCGCGTCTGACGTGCTGGCCGCTGCCATGGCTGCTGTGGGGGTGGTCGCCGCTGTAGTGCTGCTGCTGCTGGTGCTGCTGCTGGGTGCCGCTGGGGTGGCTGCCTGCGCACGCACACACGGGCAGTGATTCTTTTCATGAGTTTCAATTAATTGTTCCACAGCCGGATTCTGCTTTGACAGTGTTGACTGTTTGCCCGCATACTTAGGTCGTTTGAAAGCTCTTGACGAGCTCTTTCTGGTGCGCTTGTCAGACTGCCAATCCACTTGATGGGTTTAGCTGTGTCTAAGGTCAAAGTTCAGCCGGAATGCAGCCACATGGCTGTGGAGAGCCGAAAAGGAAATCAATACACACAGGCCACGGTCGCCGTGACCAGGTCGTCTCAAGAGGAGGCTCTGGATGGCGGAGCCTAAACATGCACGCACACACACTCAACACACACCACACACAGACACACACAAACACGCTCGCGCACGCACACACACACACATACACACACACACACACACACACACACACACGCATGCGCGCGCACACACACATGTGCACACGGATGGGGCCCTGTGCGCGCCATCTGGCGCGCAGCCCTGAAGGCGCCATCCGATTGTGAATGCGTCTGCATGGCCCTGACGCACACACTCTCTCCCTCTCGCGCATGCACACACATGCACACAACACCCCCGAGCATAAGACTTGTGCTAACAAAAAAACATGGACGGAGCAGCGCCTCCGTGCCCGGCCGCCGCGTCCCCTTCAACGGGTAGGGCACGCACACACTCACACGCCGACACACGCACCGTGGCCGCCGCCGAAGCTTAAGGCGTTGAGGTCCTGGCTGAGAATGCTTGCTGCATTGATCCTGCGGATGGGCACGCGATTGGCACGCGTGTGGGTAGGTGCGTCCACGCGCTGTGTTGGGGGGAGGGCTGGGGGCGAGAGCACGCGCGGCTGCATGCAGGCGCCGCCATGCCCAGTTGAGGCATGCGCGCACGGTGCACTTTCCCACGTGCACGCATGTGATCGAGTGAGTGCCTTGCATTGCAGCCCATGCGGCTGCACAGCGCCTCGGCCTTCTCACCTCGCGACCTCGCCCGGGTTGTGGGGCAGCACGTCTAGGGGGGTAGCGCCTGGCGTGGACTTGTAGAACTCATGGAGGGGGATGGGGTTTGCCTTGGGCATGAAGGGGGGATGGGGTGTCCCTGGCAGTGGGGAGGGGCATGCATCGGTCACGCATGCATGCAAGCATGCGTGCGCGCATGCAGTAGTGAGAGTAGTGAGTGCCATGCAGTGCACATGGCGCACGTTCCCCCCTTGGGCACGCAGGGGGGAGCGCTGGCGATCTCAGTGACAAACGATCAACCCATGCATCCATGCAACCCATGTGGATGTGGCTCGAGCAGGTGGTACAAGGTGGTACGCAAACGCCTGATTGGAGTTCAAAGTGCCCCCCCCCCTTGCCGCCGCCGCTTGCACCCGTACATCCATGCTTAGTGCGTAACGGCAGTGATGCGTAGTGCGTAACGTCGATAGCGATCTGCATCATCTGCATCTGATCTGGCATCATTCGCATGCGCAGACAGAGCACATACTACATCACTATCAAGGGTTCTCACCTGGTGGTGGAGGGAGAGAGGGAGAGGGCGGGTAGGCCCGGGGGAGAAATTCAGCGTCCATACCTCCATCCACACAAGGGCTTGCAATGCGCCATAGTAGCGAGCCTGCTGGCATCGTTGTGCGCATCGTACTTGCACTGCCTGGTGCAAGCGCCACGCGGTAGTTCAGCAAGATGATGCTGAACTCTAGTGTCGGAGCTCGCCCGAATCCAGTGCAGGGCTCCCGCGTCCCCATGCCCTTCTGCCAGCGGCTGGGCACCTCCATGTATACCAGCGGGCGCCGGTCAGGCGATGCTGTCCGACGATCACAGCGCGTCTGCGTGAGGGCAGTGGAGACTAAACACACACCGGGCAATGTGATTGGGCCGGTCCCCGGTGCGTGTGTTACAGTGTTGGGGAGGCGTCACACGCATCAGTCGCGATCTGGGCGGCTGGCGCGTGGGTGGAGGCCAGACGGCGTGGGTGGTGGTGCATGCATGGGGGGCATGGAGGGTGCACGCGTGTGCGTGCGCCCGCTGCTCCACTCGCTGCTTGCCGGCACACGGCATGGCCGCTAGGGCACTGCTCTGCACGCGTGTGCTTGGCGTGCGCCCCTCCCCGCCCTATATGCGCCGCTCGCTCCACCCACGCGCACGCCCACTCACACGCCCACTCACACGGCCCCCATACATGCATCCCCAATCTCACCCGCCGCATGCGCCCCCACCATCCACCGCACCGCAGTGGACGACACGATGCTTGCGGTTCCTAACATCAGGCACCGCCTGATTGCGCAGTGAGTGGGGTGTGCTGCGCGTGGGTGTAGGCAGCACACGCGCACACACAGCCCCTTTGCTGCTGCTTCCTGTCACTTCAGACCTCGATCCCCTCCACCGCCACCACCTCTGCCACCACACCACCACACACCGTCAGGCCCTTCCTCGTCAGTGTCACCATAAGAGACGAATCGTCACTTGCACATAGGACGCGGAAGTACACCGTGTACATGGGCCAATATAGGAGCTCGTATTGTACAATACCGTATAACGTGTATCGTGTACAAGGGTATTCATGCATATTACCCTGGCTTTCTTGACCCCAGTGAGACGGGGCCGGTGGATTCGGATGCCAGTGCCCCTGTATTTCAAACTACAACTTCAGTGGAGTTACTCCACTGTGAGAAGCTGACTTTGCCATGTTTGGTTAGGCTCAACAGGAAACACCAATCTAGGTCCCCCTCACTGCGTGGCAGCCGGAGCGTCCCTGCAGTAACAGTTACAGCAACACGGGGTTTCCAGCTAAGCAGGCTACTCTTCTACTAGAGACACCCGCCGATACTCCAGCACACTTAAGTACTAGAGTACCGCCGGCTCCCGGCCGATAGACTACCGCTCCCGCCGGCTAGACTACCCCAAACAGCGGTCTCTGAGAGACATGTCTGGCAAGGAGCATATAGGAGAGGACCTTCCTCAGGGTCACAGTAGTGGCCTTGTGGCCAGTCAAGCCGGCAGAGCCGACTGGCGCTGACTGGAACGGTCCCGCCTGGCAGTGCATGGCTGTCCAGCTCTCGTTTGCATGGGGCTCAGCCGGCGCCCCATGCCTCATGCATGGCCAGGTCCCACCCTCCAGGGGTGCATGGACGACAGAGTTGTCATGGAGGCTGCCTGAAGACCTTCCAACGCCAGTCACCGGCAGACGAGCGACCCCGAGGATGAGCGCGGTGACGAACGCTGCGATTCGTGAAGCGGATTTACTCTGTGATGCCTCGGCGGTCGCCACTGCTGAAGCCGTGACGGTAGCCCGCCTCCACGGACAGCCATCTCGACCAATGTCCAGCATGCATTGACGGGCGCCAGCTCCTCCGCTCGTCGATCAACTCGTCGAGATCGGTGTCGCATGGCGTCCTGCATGGGGGGAGGATAAGGGCCGTCTCCCAGCACGGGCCGCGGCAGCGCCGCGGCTACTCGCCATGGTACATGGCAGCGCCGGGCAAGCCGCTCCTGAAGTGTTCCACCGAGGGGCAGTCTAGCAGGAGGCGGGCCAGTCTTATTGTACCCCGCTCGTCAGCGGCACGGAGATCCTCGTCACCAGCAGCGCCGCATTGCTGGGTCCAAGGCTCGGCGATGAGAACGCGCCTCCGTTAATCGAGCGTCCCTGCGCCCCATGCAAAACACCACATCATTCCCTCCATCCCACGCTGCATCCAAGCAATGTTCTGGATAGCCCTTGACATTAGCTTTTCGATGCAAGTCGAATCCTCCAAGTCTGTGCTCCGACCGTGTGCAAGGGAGTTGCAGCCCATACGCCTTCACTTACCGGACATGAATTTGTGTACAGGAGTTCACGGTTTACAGTTCACACCCGGTTCACACGCTGTATACCATAGCGTTATGTTCACGGTTTCAACGGTATACGCATTCCCTGCTGCGCCCTCAACACACACACACACGCACATGCACACACACACACACACACACACACATGCACACACACACGCACACATGCACACACACACATGCACACACACACGCACACACACGCACACGCATCACCGCCAGGCCCTCCCCCTTCTGCGTACACAACAACTTTGGTGGCGGTTTCGTGTCCGACGGCGACGGCGTCGCACTCAACTCGATGAAATTTGCGTCGTACCACTCCGCGGGTTGCACCATCGCGGCGCATGTGCGTGTGTGTGTGTGTGTGTGTGTGCGCGTGCGTGCGTGCGTGCGTGTGGGGAGGGGGGCTGGATAGCCTACTAAACCACAGCTGGAACTCAACTTTAACTCGATGAAATTTGCGTCGTACCACTCCGTGGGTGGCACCATCGCGGCGCATGCGCGTGTGTGTGTGCGTGCTCGTCTGTGTGTGTGCGTGTGTGTGTGGGGGGGAAAGGGGGGCTGGATGGCCTACTTAACCACAACTGGAATTCAACTGGAACTCGATGAAATTTGCGTCGTTCCACTCCGCGGGCTGCACCATCGCGGCGCATGTGCGTGTGTGTGTGTGTGCGTCCATGTGTGCGCGTGTGTGTGGGGGGGGGGCGTGTCGGTGTGTGGGTGTTGAGGGGGGGGGGGGGCTAACAACCAGAGTTCAACTCAACTTGATGAAGTCTGCATCGCATGTGTCTGCAGGGAGGGAGGGGGTGGGCGCAGCACCGCGGCGTGTGTGTATGTGTGTGTGTGCGTGTGTGTGTGTGCGTGTGCGTGTGTGTGTGGGTGTGTGTCATCGCCGCCGCCTACGTCGACCCCCCTTCACCCATGCCGCCGCCGATTCTTGCCGCCTCTCCTCCTCCGTACGCCCCCTGTCGTCGGGCTGCCAATTCAGCAGCCAGTCGACGCATGCATCCAGGAACTCAGTCCATCCGCACTCTCTCGCACGCCCTCCACATGGCAAAAAACACGTGACGCCCTACCGCACAGATTTCCCTCCCCCGCAGCTCTGCAGCTTCAGACAACGGAGCCCAGGTATCTCAGTGCCATCACCTCGACCGCCATGCGGCCCGAGCCAGCGCTCAACTTGAGCTACCGAGTTCCTCCAGCCGCCACCGTCCCGCCCACTGCCCACTGCCCAGTCGTTCATTCGACCCCACGCCCCACCTCAAGAGACCCACCGCTTATCCCACTGCCGCCCCGTCGACCTCCATACACCCACATGCTCGTCACATGGAGTTGCCCCTCCCCATGCGCCCCATGCGCGCACATGCACCCCATGCACCCCCCCCCATGCTACCAGCGCCTATGTATGCGCCATGTGGCCGGGCCACAGTGTGGCTCCCTCCTCTCTCCCCTCTCCTCCCTCCCTTCTCCTGTCTTCCACCCCTCCATCCCCGCTGCACCCCACCCCATCTTGTGCCCCCCGCCCCTCCCTAACCCTTCCCCGCCCCTCCCCCTCTCCCTCCGATTACCCTCCCGCTGCCTCCCTCCCACTGCCTCCCACTTGCACGACTGCCGCTGTTCGGACACGACTTCGCTCTGTGCCGGCGGCGCCATCACCTTCTTCCGGCTCACGCCGGTGACTTTTGCGCCCACTCCGTCACGTTCTACGCCCTCCGCAAACATCCATCTCTTCGACTTCACACGCGACATCCCCGAGCGCCTCGAGTTCATCGAGCGAGTCACCACCGAGTGGATCATCTTAGCATGATTTCCACAACTGTGGAAGCCTTTCTGCCGACACCTAGTTTAAACTCAGTCGAGGCGGATTGACGAACACAGCCGTCAATGACCCGCCACTGCCCCTTTCCCCCACTGCTTTACGAATGAGGTTGTTCACCCTCTTGCTGGCGCACGGTTGGTCTCCCGCCTTCAAACGGAATCTCCTCAATTGATGACTAGAAACAGCCTATCTAGGTCTGCCGTGCAGAGTTCTCTGTAACGATCTCTCTCTCTCTCTCTCTGGGTGTGTGTGTGTGTGTGCGTGCGTGCGTGTTCGCGTGTGTTTGCGTCTGTAGGAGGGACGCTAGTACTAGCTGAACCTAGCTCGACTCCATTCGACCAAGTCTGCGTCGCACAACACACACTCACATACAAACACACACAGCGCGCACACACACACACGCACAGCGCACACACACACACAGCACACACACACACACAGCGCACACACACACACGCACAGCGCACACACACACTCACAAACGCACACACACTCGCAGGACGCGGCCGTCGCGTCGGCGGCGGTCGGTGGAGCCTCGCTGACCCCCGCAACCCCGCTCGCCCCCGGGACCTCGGCCGCGTCCACGAACTCGCTCCATGAGGCGAGCAGCGACCAGACACACCTTACTTAAGCCACGCCCCACCTGTACACTCGCGCTTGGCACCCTAACTTAATAAGCCACGCTCCGCCTCCACCACAGCCTCCACCACGCTCGGCGCCCTCACTTAATAAGCCACGCTTCGCCTCCACAATTGTGCTTGGAAGTTTAGCCACGCTCCACCTCCACAGTTTTGCTTGGCTCCCTAGCTTACGCCTCGCTCCACCTCCACGGTCGCTCTTGGCGCCCTAACTTAATAAGCCACGCTCCGCCTCCATAGTTGTGCTTGGCAGTTTAGTCACGCTCCACTTCCACCACAGTTGCGCTTGGCACCCTAACTTACGCCAAGCTCCGCCTCCATAGTCGCGCTTGACACCCTAACTTAAGCAACACGCCACCTTCACCACGGTTGCACTTGGCACCCTAACTTAAGCCATGCTCCGCCACTCCCACAGCCGCGCTCGGCACCCTAACTTAAGCCACGCTCCACTCAGAAGTGTGGAACCGCAGTTGCACTTGGCACCCGAACTTAAGCCACGCTCCACCTCCACCACAGTTGCGCTTTGCGCCCTTACTCAATCAGCCACGCTCCGCCTGCACAGTTGTGCTTGATAGTTAAGCCACGCTCCACCTCAACAGTTTTGCTTGGCTCCCCAACTTAAGCCGCGCTCCACCTTCACAGTCGCGCTCGGCACACTTACTTAAGCCACGCTCCGCCTCCACAGTTGCGCTTGGCACATAAGCAACGCTCCACCTCCACCACAGTGTTGCTTGGCACCCTAACTTAAGCAACGCTCCACCCCCACAGTCGCGCTTGGCGCCCTAACTTAAGCCGCGCGCCACTCCCATAGTCGCGCTTGGCGCCCTTGCTTAAGCCACGTGCCACCTCCACAGTTTTGCTTGGCTTCCTAGCTTAATAAGCCACGCTCCGCCTCCACCACAGCCTCCGCCACGCTTGGCACCCTAACTTAATACGCCACGCTCCGCCTCCACCACAGTTGCCCTTGGCACTTACGCAACGCTCCACCTCCACCACAGTTTTGCTTGGCACCCTGGCTTTAGCCACGCGCCACCCCAACAGTTGCACTTGGCACAAGTGGTGTCATTAGCGCCCCCGCAGACCCCGCAGACCCCGCTACGGGGGCAAACCGGGAAATTCGGGGGGAAACTGCGGGGGCGAATCGCGGGAATTTCGCTCTGAAAAGTGTGAAACTCGGCGACTTTCACACTTTCCTGCGAAAAAAGCCTCATGCGGGGGAACCCTTACGTAAGCCACGCCCCACCCCCACAGTTGTGCTTGGCACCCTAACTTTTAAGCCACGCTTTACTTCCACAGTCGCGCTTGGCAGCGCTTTGTGTATGTGTGTGTCTGTGTATGTGTATGTGCTCGACACCAAAGCGAGCGTTGAGGCGAGCATGCACCAGCTGCGCGTTTGGGCACCCTCAGTCGGGCACCCTCAGTCCTACGCCCTATCTTGAGCCACATTCGTCTCCGCAGTTGAGCTGGGCAGCGCTGTGTGTGTGCTTGGCAGCACTCGATGGGTGCTTGGCACCGCTGCGTTGTTGTTGTCGTCGTGCTTGAC
Organism: Chlamydomonas sp. UWO 241; assembly: GCA_016618255.1. Classification (NCBI taxonomy): domain Eukaryota; kingdom Viridiplantae; phylum Chlorophyta; class Chlorophyceae; order Chlamydomonadales; family Chlamydomonadaceae; genus Chlamydomonas; species Chlamydomonas priscui. The sequence goes on from VFSX01000073.1 coordinate 111,857, forward strand.
ACTCGCGCGGTGTGGACACACACACACACACACACACACACGCGCGCGCACACACATACATACATACACACACGCGCATCACACACACAAAAACAACATGCAACACACGACACACACAACACACACAGGAGACACGCAACACACACAGACGACACACACACACACGCACACACGCTCGCAGGACGCGGCCATCGCATCGGCCGCAATCGCCGAAGCCTCGCTCGTCGGGACCTCCCTCATTGAGGCGAGCATGGACCAGCTGGGGGGCAGCCTGCCTCTGTGGGCGCTGCGCGCGGGCGCGCGCGACAAGATCTACTTCGACCCGAAGCAGGTGACATCATGTGCATGTCCTCCAGGGGCAAGCGTATTTGTTACACAGTGACAGGTGCTACGGGCGGGCGCGCGCGACAAGGTCTACTTCGACCCCAAGCAGATAGTGTGCGGGACGACACTTTAGTGACTGCCAAGGGGTACATATTATGTCTACCGGCAGGTTCTTAGTGCGCACACATGGACACACACACACACGCACAAGAACATGAATTGACTCTCACTGTTTTTTCTTCTCTTTATCCCTCTCTATCTTCAGAGATCTCTCTCCCTCTTTCTCTCTTTCTCCCTCTCTTTCTCTCCTCCTCTCTCTCCCTCTATCTATTTCTCCCTCTTCCTCCCTCCCTCTCTCCCTCCCTCTCACTCTCTCACGCTCTCACGCTCTCACGCTCTCACGCTCACGCCCTCACCCTCTCACTTTTCTCACTCTCTCACTCTCTCTCTCTTCACACGCTCAGGTCACTGCCGCCATCGTCACATGTGGTGGACTGTGCCCCGGACTCAACGACGTCGTCGCCGGCCTTGTCAACAAGCTGGCGACGTACGGTGTTCCGGACGGCAACATCCTGGGCATCCGCTACGGGTTCAGGTGCGGTGGCGGTTTGCTTGGTGTGCGTGCGCGCGTGTGTGTGTGTGTGTGTGTGTGTGTGTAGTCGATGTTACAATCCGTCGGACGCGTTCAATTGTGTGTTCGAGTGTGGGGGTGTGGGTGGGTGTCGTGGCAACATCCTGGGCATCCGCTACGGGTTTGCTTGGTGTGCGTGTGGGTGGGTGGGTGGGTGTGGGTGGGTGGTCGATGTTACAGTCTGGCGGACGCCTGAAATTGTGTATTCAAGTGTGTGGGTGTGGGTGGGTGTGGGTGTGGGTGTGTCGGGGCAACATCCTGGTCATCCGCTACGTGATCAGGTAAGTGCATGCGTGTGTGTGTGTGTGTGTATATGTGTGTGTGTGTGTGCGTTTGGTGGTCGATTTTACAGTCTGTCGGACGTCTTCGAGGGCGTGTTCGACTGTCATGAGCGTCAAGTACATTGATTGCTACGGCACGCTCACATGGGCGTCTGTCGGACTGTAGAATCGGCCACACCAAAGGCCGTCAACAAGAACAACAACACCCCCCTCCCCGCCCCCCTCCCCTCTCTCTGCCTCCTCCCCTCACACACGAACGTTGTTCACACAAACAACCAGGGGCTTCTACGACACGACCATGAAGCCGATCATCCTCACGCCCAAGACCGTCGACGGCATCCAGCTGGAGGGCGGCACGGTGCTCGGCACGTCGCGCGGGGGGGCCAACATGAAGGAGATTGTCAAGCGCATCGACATGTGGGGCATCGACATGCTGTTTGTCGTCGGGGGCAACGGAGGCAACGCGGGAGCAAACGCGATCGACGCGCTGTGCCAGCAGCACGAGGTGTGTGCTGCTTGCGTGTGTGTGTGTGTGTGTGTGCTGCTTGTGTGTGTGTATGTGTGTGGGGGGGGGGCAGTGGGTCAGTCCGCCTGGCCCCCACCTGTTTGTTGTCAGGGTTATCGGAGGCAACGCAGGAGCCAACGCGATCAACGCGCTGTGCCAGCAGCATGAGGTGTGGTGTGTGTGTGTGTGTGTGTGCATGTGTGTGCATGTGTGTGCGGCATGTGTGTGCGCGTGTGTGTGTGCGTGTGGGTGGGTGTGTGAGTGCGTGTGGGTGCGTGTCGGGGGGGGGGGTCTCTACGGTTCTTGCCTGTGCTAAAGCACAGTCCCCCACACACACACATACACACACACACACGCACACACACACACACGCACACACACTCAGGTCAACTGCTGCGTCGTGGGCATCCCCAAGTCGATTGACAACGACATCCTGCTCATCGACAAACGACGCTCTTGCGTGACGCACGTGTCAGAATGTCACCTGTACGCATCACTGACACACACACACACTCACACCCGTGCGCAACACATACGCGCGCACACACACACACACACACACACGCACACACGCACGCACACTCAGGTCAACTGCTGCGGCTTGGACATCCCCCAAGTCGCGCTGGCGCACACACACACATGCACACAAACACACACACACACGCACACACGTAGGGCGCAGCAGCATACCGTATACGTGGGCCCGTATACCATATAATACCGTATAACGTATTCCGTATACAAGGGTATACGTGTATACCCTTGATTCCTTGATCTGATTGAGACGGGAACGGTGGATTAGGATGCCTGACATGATGGGCATCACAAATCCACTCTTACAAGCATACTTTGCTATGTTTTAGAGGAAACACAAAACTAGTTTTTGTCACTGCATGGCAGCCGGAGCGTCCCTGCGTTCCATGCAACCACCATATTCTTCCCTCCACCCTATACTATATCCAAGCGTTGTTCTGGATAGCCCTTGTCAGTAGCTGTCCAGTGCAAGTCGAATCATCGAAACCCATGCAGTTTCAAGGGAGTTGGAGCCTTTACGCCTTTTACTTGTCTTCCAAAAAATGCTGTATACGGTCCACATCCCGCCGTATACGGTATTTATACCGTCACGGTATACACACGGTATATACCGTATACGTATACCGTGCCGCGCCCTACACACACGCACACACACACACACACACACACACGCACGCACACACACTCAGGTCAACTGCTGCGTCGGGGGCATCCCTAAGTCGCGCTGGCGCACACACACACACACACGCACGCACACGCACACACACTCAGGTCAACTGCTGCGTCGTCGGCATTCCCAAGTCGATCGACAACGACATCCTGCTCATCGACAAGTGCTTTGGTTTCGACACGGCGGTCGAGGAGTCGCAGCGCGCGCTGCTGGCCGCAAAGGTGTGGGGAAATAGTGTGGAGGTGTGGGGGACAAGTGCTTTGGTTTCGACACGGCGGTCGAGGAGTCGCAGCGCGCGCTGCTGGCCGTAAAGGTGTGTGGAGGTGTGGGAGGGGCAATTGTGTGGACGTGTGCTTTGGTTTCGACACGGCGGTCGAGGAGTCGCAGCGCGCGCTGCTCGCGACGAGGGTGTGGGTGTGTGTGGAGGTGTAGGGGACAATTGTGTGGAGGCGTGGGGGACAAGTGCTTTGGTTTCGACGCGGTGGCAGAGGAGTCGCGCGCTGCTCGCGGCAAAAGTGTGGGGAGGTGTGGGGGACAATTGTGTGGGACACGTGCTTTGGTTCCGACACGGCCGTCGAGGAGCCGCAGCGCGCGCTGCTCGCAGCAAAGGTGTGGGGATGTGTGGAGGTGGTGCATGGGCGCGCAGCCGGCGCACGCCCACGGCCTCGAACCCCACAAGGCACGGCCCAAACAGACCATTTACGCACCGGCTCGGAAGCCTGAAACAGGCCATACGTACCGGCTCTGAAACCTCAAACCCCAACACGACACTTGTCACGCATACAGGTTGAGGCCAGCGCGGCTTTTGGCCTCGCGAGACCCCAAGAGCCCCTTCAAGCCCTCACTTGCCCCTGTGTACTCAACCCCCGCTCAACCCCGACGCGACCCTCGCCACGCATGCAGGTTGAGGCCAGCTCAGCCAAGCACGGCATCAGCCTGCGAGAGCCCAGGGCCCCTACAACTTGTCTCAAGGTACCCCCTGACTTGACCTTACTTAACCCCCGCTAAACCCCGACACGACCCTTGTCACGCATACAGGTTGAGGCCAGCTCAACCAAGCACGGATCAGTCCGCGAGACTCCAGAGCGCCCAAACCAACGTGTCTAGGCTACACGCCCACTCGACCCGCCTACTGAACCCCCGCTTCTAAACCCCAACGTGACTCTTGCCACGCAGGTTGAGGCCAGCTCCGCAAAGCACAGCATCGGCCTCCAGGCTTCGTCAGTCACACCCCACCGCTAACTAAGACTGCACCAAGACCCAGGCCAAGACCAGCTCATAACAGGCCAACACTGGCGCCTAAACCCCTGTACAAGATCTTTGATCGCACAGCACGGCACCGCGAAGCACAGCATCGGCCCGCAAGACCCCAGAGCCCCCAAAACAATTTTCTCTCTGCTACACGCCCACTCAAGCCGCCAACTGTACCCCCGCTCACTAAAACCCAACGTGACCCTCGCCACGCAGGTTGAGGCCAGCTCCGCGAAGCACGGCATCGGCCTTCAGGCTTCGTTTGTGACACCCCACCGCCGAGACTGCGCCAAGACCCAGGCCAAGACCAACTCATAATAACAGGCCAACACTGGCACCTGAAACTCTCTACATGACCGCACAGCACGACACCGCAAAGCACAGCATCGGTCTGCGAGACCCCAGGGCCCCCACAAAAACTTGTCTAGGCTACACGCCCACTTTACCCGCCAACTTAACCCCCGCTAAACCCCGACGCGATCCTCGCCACGCATGCAGGTTAAGGCCAGCTCAGCCAAGCACGGCATCAGCCCGCGAGACCCCAGGGCCCCTACAACTTGTCTCAAGGTACCCCCTAACTTGACCTTCGTTAACGCCCGCTTAACCCCAACACAACCCTTACCACACATGCAGGTTGAGGCCAGCTCGGCGAAGCACGGCTTCGGTCCGCGAAACCCCAGAGACCCCACAACTTGAAGTCTACAAGCCCACTTGACCCGATCACTCAACCCCCGATAAGTACGCAAATCATCCAGCTCGGCCACACAGGTTGAGGCCAGCTCCGCAAAGCACGGCATCAGTCCGCGAAACCCCAGGGCCCCTACAACTTGTCTTAAGTGCCCTCGACTTAACTTTACTTCACCCCCGCTAAACCTCGACACGGCCCTTGCCACGCATGCAAGTTTAGGCCAGCTCTGCGAAGCACGGCTGCGGTCCGCGAAAACGCAGTGCCCCAACACAACTTTGTCCAGGCTACACGCCCACTCGGCCCGCTTACCGAACCCCCACTACTCAACCCCAGCATGGCCCTTGCCACACAGGTTGAGGCCAGCTACGCGAAGCACGGCATCGGTCCGCGAAACCCCAGGGCCCCTGCACTAACTAAGAGCGAAAACGCAGTGCCCCTGCAACTCGTCTTGACCTACAAGCCCACTTGACCCGCTCACTTCACCCCCGCTCACTAAACCCCAACCTGACCCTTGCCACGCATACAGGTTGAGGCCAGCTCTGCGAAGCACGGCATCGGTCTCGTGAAGCTCATGGGGCGCTCGTCGGGGTTCATTGCGCTGCAGGTGAGAGGGGTTGGGGTTTAGTTATTTAGGGTGCGTCCCGTGCCGTGCTCTCTGCGCGCGCATTGGTAACATCTGGAGTCGACGCCGTGCTCATCCCCGAGGTCCCCTTCAAGCTCAGCGGCCTCATGAAGCACACACACACACATGCACACAAACACACTTAACACACAAGCAGAAGACAAGACAGACATCACACACACGCACACACAACACACACACATACTGGTGTGACTTGCAGGCGTCAATGGCGTCCGGCGTCGTCGACGCCGTGCTCATCCCCGAGGTCCCCTTCAAGCTCAAGGGCCTCATGAAGCACCTCGAGGGCGTGCTGAAGAACAAGGGGCACTGCGTGCTGTGCGTCGCGGAAGGCGCGGGGCAGGTGCGTGAGAGGGGGCGGGGCAAACAGAGAGTGCACTGAAGACGGAGTGAAGCAGAGGAGAGAGACCGAATCGGAGGGAAAACCATGGTTCCAGGATTTGTGGGGCACCTGGAGGGGCGTGCTTGCGCCACCAGGGGCACGGCGTGCTGTGCTTCGCGGAGATGCAAGGGGCAGGTGCGTGAGTGGGGGCGGTGCGAACGGAGAGTGCAGTGGAGACGGAGTCGCAGAGTAGCCGAGGTGATGTCGGCAACTGTGGCATCAAGATCTGGGGGCACCTTACGAGGGCTTGCGACGCGACAAGGGGCAGTGCTGTGCTGTGCAATCTGAACCCACGGCAGACTTTCGTGCGCCGACACGACACGCTCTGCAACGGCGCCGACGGCAAAGACGCGAATGCCATAATCATGGCAGCATCCGTCTCTGGGAAGCTGTGGTACCGAGGTCTTAAAACAGTAACAGTAACATCAGCTTTCCAGCGAAGACTTCCTTGTAGTTTTAGTACCACCGCCAAGACTCGAGTCCAGTTATGGCCCTCACAATTACTTGTTAGGGGTGGTAGCCACCAGCCGGCTGCCTGACAACGCCAACCGAGGTCTAAACTCACGGTTAACTTTCATGCGCCCGCAGGACATGCTCGGCGACGGCACCGATGGGAAAGACGCGTCGGGGAACCCGATCCTGAAGGATATCGGGACGTTCCTCAAGAAGGAGCTCAAGGAGCACTTCCAGGTATTGAGAGAGAATTAGACGTGCATGGGGCGAAGTGTCTCGCTTTGAACGTAACCGCCCCAGATCTCACTCAATATTGGGTTTGCTGATCATGATGGGAGGCATCCTCGGACATCTGGTGATGAGGCCTTTCGTGTGGTACAATTGGTACATTTGGTGATGATGATGGTTTTACAGTCGTTTGTACGTTTGGTTCGACCTGAAATGGTCAGAAACTACTGCAATTTGGATTTGGCAATGTCCAAAGGAGGCACCCTACGTACTGTGAGGTAGATAGGAAACACCACTGACGATGTGCCCACGCTCTTTGCAGAGTAAGGGCTCCCCACCACCAGTAGCCTGCCACCTCATCAAGGTGCTCGCGCTCTACGCGCCGAGCACGTTTGTACAGTTGTTACATGTACGCGCCCGTAGGCCCCCAGGGCGTGGGTAAAGGCCTGGACTAAACGTCTAGGGGGGCTCTACTGGGAGTACCCGCAAGGCCATGCAGCGCGCCAGCGTACCATGGGTGTGCGCCGAGCATGGTCTTATCATACACCTGTAGAGGTGTCCCTGACTGCAACATCCATCATCATCATCATCATCACTGGAGTAACGGGAGCCAAGACCGACACAAGCTAGTGGACAAGGGGGTGCATGGGGTGGGGAGGGGGGTTCTCACCACTGCTTCCTAGGCAGTGATTTCCTTTTCGGCTCTGCACAGCCATTCGGCTGTATTTCGGCTGTGTTTTGACGTTGAACACAGCTCGACCCGTTCAGTGGATTGGTAGTCTGACAAGCCCGCCAGATAGAGCTCGTCAAGAGCTTTCAAATGACGTATGCATGAGGACAGACGCTCAATGGGAGGTCAACAGTCAACGCGGTCAAAGCAAAATCCGGCTGTGGAATAATTAACTAAAAATCACAAAAATAACAACACTGTTCTTCGGAGAGGCGGTAGACCGCCGTAGGCGGCATGGATGTAGAAACCAATTGAAGGCTGACGGGCGGTGTTCCGCCGGAAATCGCACTACAAAACGATTCTTTGTTTGGCCCGGGGAGTATGAAATCGACGATCCCGCGCTGTGTACCCCCGACGGAGGAGATCAATCCATCAGAGCTGTGTTATGTGTTCGGTGGGCGCGTGCTGGCCGTGGGCCGGAACCAGTTATTTATTTTTCAGGAATTTCAATTAATTATTCCACAGCCAGATTTTTGCGTTGACCGCGTTGACCGTTGACCTCCCGTTGACCGTTTGTCCTCACACATAGGCCATTTGAAAGCTGTTGACGTGCTCTGTCTGGCGGGCTTGTCAGACTTAGAATCCACTGCATGGGTTGAGCTGTGTGCAAGGTCAAAGTTCAGCCGGAATACAGCCGAATGGCTGTGGAGAGCCGAAATGGAAATCACTGGCCGGAACACACTACTGTGCGTACTCTGTCTGCACACAATCACAGGACGCCGACATCAATTACATCGACCCCACGTCCATGATCCGATTCGATCAAACACAACACACACCAGCTATATGCGTGTGGGTGTCGGTGGGTGTGCTGGCAGCTTGGCTGACCCCACAACTCTGATCTTGCTCGCAGGACGCCAACATCAATTACATCGACCCCACGCCCATGATCCGATTCGATCAAACACAACACACACAGCTATATGCGTGTGGGTGTCGGTGGGCTGTGCTGGCAGCTTGACTGACCACAGAACTCCGATTATGCTCGTAGGACGCCGACATCAAGTACATTGACCCCACGTACATGATCCGCGCGATCCCGACGACCTCGGGCGACCGCATCTACTGCAAGGTGCGCGTGTGTGCGTGTGGATGTGGATGTGGGGTGCGGATGCAGTACAATATACAGAATAGTCGAAGCCCGCGTGCATGGCACGATCAGATCAGAGCGGCCCCGACGGACGCTCGGGCGACCGCACCTACCAAGGTGGCTGGTGTTCGCCCGCCCGGTCACAATGCCATGCACGCCGCGTTCTCCGGCCACACCGTCGAGACTCGTCAGCACCTGCACAACTTCCACCTGCCTCAAACCCCAACCTCCACACACACACACCTCCTCAGATTCTCGCCCACGACCAACAACTTCCACCGCCGGGCCTCGTCAGCGCCCCACACACAGCTTCCATTTCCAACCACAACCTCCACACAACCTCCCTCGTTACCAGATCCTCGCCCACAACGCCGCGCACGCCGCGTTCTCTGGCAACACCGTTGAAAATATGGCGCCTCGTCAGCACCCGCACAACTTCTACCTGCCTCAAGCCTTAACCTCCACACACACACACACACACACACACATCTCAGATCCTCGCCCACAACGCCGTGCACGCCGCGTTCTCCGGCTACACTGGGCTCACCGTCGGCCTCGTCAACACGCACTACTGCTACCTGCCAATCCCCGTCGTCATCTCGGCGCCTCGCAAGTAAGGGCGTCCTGGCTTGATCCATCCTACATGCATGTAGACTGCAAGCATGCTTACAAGAACGCTTGATGTATGGTCTGTGCCGCTTGGCAGAGCGCACGCACGACTGCGACCTGCCGATCCCCGTCGTCATATCTCGGCGTCGCGCAAGTTAGGGCGTCCCGGCATGATCCATCCTATGTGCATGTAACTCTGTGCACGTGATGCTTGCAAGAACGCTTGATGTATGGTCTGTGCCGCTAGGCAGAGCGCATGCACGACTGCTACCTGCCGATCCCCGTCGTCATCTCGGCACCATGCAAGTAAGGGCGTCCCTGCATGGTGGCATTATCCTACGTGCATGTAGAATGCAAGCATGCTTGCAAGAACGCTTGATATAGGGTCCTTGCCGCTTGGCAGAGCGCATGCACGACTGCTACCTGCCATCCGTCTGTCAAGCATCCGTCCGTCGAGGTGTTTGCATTGACGTCCAGCACCTTCCGAGGCGGCTGCCTATTGCCACTTAGGCGTGAGGGTGCGTGCTGCAAACCTGTTGACCCTGCCGACCCCCTCCATGCGCAGGGTCGACCCGCGCGGCAAGGCGTGGAACCGGCTGCGCGCGACAATCGGCCAGCCCAACTTGGACTAAGCGCGGCCCAAAGCAATGGGCGACGAGTGCGAGCGGCCGCGTTGGGCAGGCTCCCGCCCTGGCTGCGCGCGACGATCGGCCGGCCCAAATTGGACTGAGCCCAAATTGGACTGAGCCCAAATTGCATTGAGCGCAACTTGGACTGAGCGCAATTTGGACTGAGCGCAGCTTGGACTGAGCGCAGCTTGGACAGAGCGTGGCCCGAAGCGTCGTGCGACGAGCGCTAGCGCCCGTGTTGGGCAGGCTCCCGCCCTGTGCGTGTGCGAGGTCGTGTCACAGGTGCAGCCCAACTTGGACTGAGTGCGGCCCGAAGTGTTGTGCGACGAATGCGAGCGGCCGTGCTGGGCAAGCTCCCGCCCTGCGCGCGATGATCGGCCAGCCCAATTTGGACTGAGCCCAGCTTGGACTGAGCACGGCCCGAAGCGGTGGGCGACGAGCGCTAGCGCCGGTGTTGGGCAGGCTCCCGCCCTGTCTGTCAGCAAGGTTGTGTCACAGGTGCAGCCCAACTTGGACAGAGTGCGGCCTGAAGCGTCGTGCGACGAGCGCTAACGCTCGTGTTGGGCAGGCTCCCGCCCTGTGCGTGTGCGAGGTCGTGTCGCAGGACCCGCCCTGGAAAGACAGGCGGAATCGGGGCTGCCGGTGGCAGCGAGTGGCGGCGGTGAATCGGTTGTGTGCGATGATCATGTTTGGCTAGCCAAGTTCGACTCGGTGCTGCGGCTGGCGCTGTGCGGTGTACCGCATGGCATGGCAGCCACCCGGCGGCAGTCCCCGGAGTGAGCGTCTCTGGCGCGGGGGCACTGCCACGCGTGTGTGTCATGCGACGCGAGATGCACGCTTGGCTAGCCAAGTGTTTGGCCTAGCCAAGTTTGACTCGCCCACTGCGTGCTGCGGCAAGCGCTGGGCTGGCCCTGTGCGGTCGACCGCATGGCAAGGCATGGCAATCACCCGGCAGCAGTCCCTGGAGTGAGCGTCTCTGGCGCGGGGGCACTGCCACGCGTGTGTGTGTGTGTGTTGTGCTCCTCGTGTGTCGAGAGTGCGTCCGGTGCCGCAGCGAGACGCATGCGTGCGTGTGTGATGTATGTGTTTCCCGGTTTCGTGAGTGGCGTTGGGACGCGGTAGATAGGGCTGTAATATCAGTGTTTGCGTCCCTCCGATGAGGTTGCCGACGCGGTGTGACACAGGACAGGGGCTTCCGTAGGACACCGCTGTGTCATGGGGTGTGTGCCACCAGGGCCTCTTGGGCTCTCCGTCCGTGCCAACAGCCGACCAGCCACGTTGAATCCGTTAATTGTTTTAATCAAGCGTAGACTCGACTCCCCTCTCCCGACCTTACTCGTAACTGTTGACTGCTAACTGAGGACTGCTAACTGTTGACATTCCTTGGCGTGGCTGTTTACTCGTAGCTGGAGCTCTCAGTACACCAAAGCGTGCTCCTCCCGCAGCTCGCAATGCCGCCCGACCAATCCTTCTACTTCTTGCTGCCCGCCCACCCGACCGTGTTGAGAACGTCGAGCATGTCGTTGTGTGAGTGCGTGAAGCCCATCGCGCGCTCGGCAGCGACGGTGGCCTTGGAGCGGTAGGCGATCACGTACGCGCGGCGCCACGAGGTGGGGCTGAGGTTGCCCCCTGGGTGCAGGGGTGGGCGCGCGTGTGCGTTTTTTGTTTTTTGTGATTGTGATTGTGTGTGTGCGTGTGTGTTTGTGCACGTACGCGCGGCACCACGAGGTGGGGCTGAGGTTGCCGCCTGCGATGGAGGGAGCGTGTGTGTGTGTGTGTGTGTAGTACAGGCATTGCCGGTGCATGCGGACGGCCTCAGGGAACGCCTGGTTGGTTGTTTGGTTGGTTGTGTGTGTGTGTGCACGTACGCGCGCCTGAGGCTGAGGTTGCCTGTGGTGGCGCCACGAGGTGGGGCTGAGGTTGCCGCCTGTGGTGCAGGGGAGAGCGTGTGTGCGTGTGCGTGTGTGTTTTGTGCCTGTGCGTGTGTGTGCGTGCGTATGTTTTTGTGCACGTACGCTCGGCGCCACGAGGTGGGGCTGAGGTTGCCGCCTGCGATTGAGGGAGCGTGTTTGTGTGTGTGTGTGTGTGCGTGCGTGCGTGTGTGTGTGTGTGTGTGTGCGTGTTTGTGCATGTGTGTGTTTGCACACGTATTCAGAGTGAGGTTGCCTGAGGGAGGCTGGTGGTGGTGGTGGTGTGTGTGTGTGCCCCGCCGTTACCAGCCTGCAATACGCAGCCTCGGGGCGTGGGATTATTGAGGGAGCTGCCTCGTTAGGCGGGCTCTCCGGGTACTGGTGTTTACAGACTGTAGTATCCAACATCAGGGTGTGCACACCGGAGCCAACAGTCAGCAGCCAAAAGCCTTGGCTGGCCTCGATGGTTCCGCTAAGGATACTGGGAAAATGACGGCCTCACCCCGGGCCTCGCGCTCATCACTTCCCCAATCTCACCCCCGCCGGAGGCGATTGTTTGCGAAAAAGTGTGAGAATATAAGTTTTACACTTTCCGGGTTCGCGCAATCTTCGCACTTCTGCGGGGTGTGGGGTGGCTCACGGAAACACTGGCCGGACCTCACCGCTCCCGTGCACGATGCGCTCTGAGTGCACGGTCAGGTCGCCCCGAGAGATGACCGCCGGCACCGGCACGTCGTCCGCGTTGAGCTGGGCGACTGCGTGTGTGTGTGTGTGTGTGTGTGTGAGTGTGTGCGTGTGCGCGAACGTGCGCACATGCACACCTCAGAGGATGGCTCTCTCACAGAGACTGGCTCCGTAGCGATGCGATATCCCAACCACATCTGTCGACCCAAAAGACTCGAAATAGTGCTTGTAAGGAGTGAAAATCTTGGGAGTGGAAGCGTGATAGGAGTGAAAATCCCCTAGTGACAAGATTCCACATAAGGAGTGAAAGTCTGGGAGTGGTAGGAGTGGGTATCATCTAGAAGGAGTGAAAGACTCTTAGTGACAAGATTCCTTAAAATGAGTGAAAGTCTGGGAGTGGAAAGAGTACGTCTAGAAGGAGTGGTCGATTTTACAGTCTTGTTGGACGCCTGTAATGGCGCATTAGACTCGTGCTTGCGCACTCAATCCCTGAGGCAGGCAGATACCATCACCCGCACTAGTCCACTGGGGGGATGCACATTGACTGTGTCCATCCCACTAGCTCTAGCACATCTGGTCGCGCCATGCGTCTCAGTTCGTCTAGAAGGAGCGAGAGACTCTGATCTAGTGACAGGTGGCTTCCTGCTTTGCAACCCCAGAAGGGAATAGGGACCAAAACAAAGCTCCTCCTTCAGAAACAAACCCACCACTTCAAAACGCACCCAGCGTGTGCGACTTCTCCCGGTCTCCCAGCAGCGGGCTGTGCTGCCGCAGCCCCACCCCCTCCCGGGTACCCGGCACAAACCCTACAACCCGTAGACACTACTTACAACAAACAAAAAACGAAATCACTAGGAACCCCAATCCGAACTCCTCACCCAGCGTGTGCGACTTCTCCCGGTCCCCGAGCAGCGGGTTGTGCGGCCGCAGCTCCGCCTCCTTGTGGGTACCCGACACAAACCCTAAAATCGTTAGACCCTACTTAAAACCAGAAAAAAGGAAAGGAAAAATCCACACCCAGCGTGTGCGACTTCCCCCTGTCTCCCAGCAGTGGGTTGTGCGGCCGCAGCTACGCCTCCTTATGGGGTCCCCGGCACAAACCCTAAAATCGTTAGACCCTACTTAAAAAAAAAGAGGAAAAACTCACCCAGCGTGTGCGACTTCTCCCGGTCTCCCAGCAGAGGGTTGTGCGGCCGCAGCTCCGCCTCCTTGTGGGTCCCCGGCACAAACCGAATGCACCTGCAGAGAGAACAAACAGAATCTCTGAAAATCCTGCAATGGGCCCACCACAATCCAAACGTCTGAGCCGCGCAAGGCAAGGCGGGTGTAACGCCCGAGGTGGTCAGACTGCGCATAGGGCGGTGGTGCGCGCCTGAGGTGGCGCCTGAGGCGACGCCTCGGGCGATCCGGGGTGCGCCCGAGGCGGTCTCGGCGCGCCTGAGGCGTCGCCTGATCCGCGCAAGTGAAGGCGCCGCCTGGGGCGTTGGGAGTGGTAGGGCTACCGGCACTGTGCAGGCCTAGCAGAGCCACCGCCAGGATTCGAAATTTGGAACTGGAACATCTAAGACCACCAGCTGGTAGCCTGAAGTGCCCCCACGAATTTCGTGGTTTGCCCCCGCAGCAGGGGCTGCGGGGGCTGCGGGGGGCTGCAGGGGCTGCGGGGGCTGCGGGGGGGCTGCGAGGGGCTGCAGGGGCTGCGGGGGCTGCGGGGGCGCTAAGGACATCACTGATAGATACCACCGGGACATGGGAGGACGCGGGGACGTGGGGGGACGTTTGGGTGTGACGTGAATGAAGCCCAACAGGCGGCATACTCATCCAGGTGATGATGATTTATCTGATTTCTTAGGTTTTACCCTTCCTGCTCACCCGTTTTCCTCGTTGACGTTATCGAGCGCGAGCCAGAAGGAGCAGGTCCGGGTGTCCTCGGTGACCGGCCAGTAGGCCATGTCCTGCATGGGGGAGTGCGTGTGTGTGTGTGCGCACGCGTGTGTGCGCGCGTGTGCATGTAATGTGTGTGTGTGTGTGTGTGTAAGGTTTGTCGTGCGCGAGCCAGCATGAGCAGATCCGGGTGTCCTTGGTGGGTGGCCAGTAGGCCATGTCCTTGTTGATGTCCAGCCCCGCCTCCGGTGGTCTGGGGGAGGGCTTTTTGGTCCCTTCATGGTTTTATACCTTGGGTCCGCCCTCTGGCCATTGGAGGGGCTGGATGTGCAGCCTGCACAGTGGTGCTGCTTGCTTGGCGCCCGCCACCAAGTGTGGATGGCGCTTCCGTGGGCTACTTGTAGCTTGACCTTTTGTGGGCCTCGAGCCTTGTTTCTCTAAGTCCCACTGGAGCTTTGGAACCGTATGCGTGACCGCCAGAAGTGGATTGTAAACAACTCATCATTGTTGAGCTGTAGGTCGTGGCGTGATCGTGGCGTGATCGTGGCGTGTCTCTGTCCCTGTCCCTTGTCTCTGCCAGCGCCCCCTGTATATCGACAGTCCTTGAGGGGGATTGCGGATGAGAGAGAAAGAGAGCAAGAGAAAGAGAGGGAGAGAGGGAAGGAGGGAGAGGGAGGGAGGGAGAGGGGGATAAGCAGGTGCTGGGTGTGTGTATGCGTGCGTGTCGTGCGTGTGTGTGTGTGTGTCAGGAGTGTACCCGCTGATCGGATTCCGATGAATAGGGCGCCCGAAGGGCGCAAAACCGATGGTTTCTTGGGGGCGTTATCGGGACATCCGACAAGTGTGACGTCCCAGAGAGCCTCATCGGCGCCGCCGATGACCACGCCAAGCCGATCGGGGCGTTCGGCTTGGGCTCCCCACACTCCGACTCCGACGCAAAAGCACGCAATCCCTCATTTCTGAAGCGGTTCTGCTGTTGGCAATCGCAAAGTGATTCGGGCTTCCGGGGGCTCCGCTCCCGGATGCTGGTAGAGGTTAGGTGTTGGTCGGAATGTTTTTTTGGATTGGCGCTTTCCTCTGATGGCCAGGACCCTGCGCGCATGCTGTGGTGTTCTACATGCATCAATGCATCATGGTACTTTCAATCAGTGTCCATTGTGGTGTTGCAAGCGCCGTCCCGCCATGCGCTGCATGCATGCATGCCCGCGCCGCGCATGAGCTGTTGCGAGCTGTTTGTCTTCTGGATGTGTGTTTGCTGCTGCCCCCCAACCAAGCTTGCGTGAGAGACCATATCACAGCAACAGAGTACTGCGGACAGCGGGGGTGCGGGGGCGCAGCCCCCGGGAAAAATGGGGAAGCCGATGAGTCCATGAGGCCCTCTCCTGGAAAACCGATGAGCGGCATGCCCCCGGGTACACCCCTGGTGTGTGTGTGTGTGTGTGCGTGCGCGCTGGCTCGGGTGGCGGTTGACCGGCCAGTAGGCCATGTCCTTGAGGGAGGAGTGAAGAGAGAGGGAGGCAGTGTGTGAGAGAGGAGAGCACGAACCGCATGCACGCGTTCTTGCTGACGCCATCCAAACTGAGTTCAAGTGTGTGTATGTGTGTATGTGTGTGTGTGTGTGTGTGTGTGTGTGTGTGTGTGTGTCTCGTAGCAATGAGTGGTCACCTGCTATTGACAGACGCCCCTATGCAGACCTCTGGAACGTTATCGCCGTTATCTACGTAACGATCTGGAATGGAATAAAATGTTTGTGAGTGTGTGTGTGTTGTGTGTGTGTTTGTTTGTATGCCTGTCGTACACGCACCTGGTGCCAGTGGAACACAGCGCCGGGCTTTGCTGGGGGCTTGGCGAGCAGCTGGTCGTAGTCGATGACCATGTCGCTACCGTGCAGCTGCGCGGCGATGCTGGCGCTGCGGCGCTCGTAGGGGTTGCCGGCGAGGAGAGGGTAGTACCTGCGACGCAACGCAGACGCAGGGTAATGTCTCTCTTTTCCTCCCTCCCTCCCTCTCTCTCTCTCTCTCTCTGTCTGTCTCTCTCCGTCTCTCTTTCACATGCACACGCAAACACACGCCCAGCTGGAGGCGCTCGAAGGGGTTAGCACCGAGGGGTGGGGTGTGCCTGTGACACCCACGAACACACACACACCCACAGCAGCAGCAGCAGCAGTTTTGTTTTTTCACACGCACGCATGCACATGCCATGTCGCTTCCGTGGAGCTGCGCGGCGCTGCTGGCGATGCAAAGCTCGCCAGGGTTGCCACCGAGGGGCGGGTTAGTGCCTGTGACAGACCCACGCACACAAACATGAATTTCCTCACTTGGTTGGCAGCATCACGTTGACAATGTTGAACTCGGACAGCGGACGTGAGTAGTCTCCAGACATGTCGCAGAAGTCTGCGCGCCACGCATGCGTGTGAGAGTGTGCGAGTGTGTGTGTGCGAGTGTGTGAGTGTGAGTGTGTGTGGAGTAGTTGCCGGGGTGTATTGCCAGGGTGTATTGCTGTTAGTAGTACAGGCATTGCCGGTGCATGCGTACGGCCTCATGAAACGCTTGGTTGGTTGGTTGTGGAGTAGTCTCCAGACATGTTGCAGAAGTCTGCGCACCACGTGTGTGAAGTGCTTATGTAGTCTGCGCGTGTGCGTGTGTGTGTGTGTGTGCGCGTGTGTGGAGTGTGGGCGCACGCGCATGCGCGTGTTAAGGTGACGCAGCGGCGTAGTCTTGGGGAGGGGGTGCGTGCAGCGCGTGTGAGGAGCGTGCGTGCCTGTGTGCGCGCGTGCGTGTGAGCCAGTGGTTCCGTTAAGGATGTTAGGGAAATGACGGCGCAACCCGGGCCTCATGCTCATTCAGCCAATCTAAACCCGACGGAGGCATTGCTTGTCGGGAAAAGTGTGAAAATGGCGATTTCCACACCTTTTTGGTCGAAATTTGCGCAATCTCAACCCGACTCGCCAGCCCGAAGCGGGAATCTCAACCCGGAAGTGCACTTTGTCGGGTCGTGTGTTGGCTAACGGAAACACTGGTGTGAGCGTGCGTGTGTGCGAGGAGAACGCATGCCTGCGAGGAGCGTGCACCGTTCCTCGGTTTCAACGTGTGCCCAGAGAGTCGGCCCTCGGTTGCAACGCATGTGCCCACCCACCCACCCTTGCCATAAGGTAGAGAATGCGTCCTTGGCATTCTCGAGGGGTTCGCTTGATTTCGGGGTGACCGGAGGCTTGACTCGAGACGCCACGGACATCCCTAACTGCTGCATGAGGGTGGTGGGCTGAGGCCCTGTTGCAACACCCACACGCCAGCTGCTCTATGGGCAGCAGCAGCAGCCCCCTCGCCTCCCCCACTCCTGGGGGCCTTCATATATGCATGACCCATGTTTCCACCGGAGAGGGGGTGAGGGGACAGCCCCTAGCAGCGCCTAGGGCTGAGGAACTGAGAATGGGATAGTTCATACCCCCGGCTATTTTATACCCCACGCCCCCCGGCCCCGAGGCAACACAGAGTAAATCCGCTTCACCAATCGCAGCGTTCGTCACCGCGCTCATCCTCGGGGTTGCTCTTCTGCCGGTGACTGGCGTTGGAAGGTCTTCAGGCAGCCTCTATGACAACTCTGTCGTCCATGCACCCCTGGAGGGTGGGACCTGGCCATGCATGAGGCATGGGGCGCCGGCTGAGCCCCATGCAAACGAGAGCTGGACAGCCGTGCACTGCCAGGCGGGGACCGTTCCAGTCAGCGCCAGTCGGCTCTGCCGGCTTGACTGGCCACAAGGCCACTACTGTGACCCTGAGGAAGGTCCTCTCCTATATGCTCCTTGCCAGACATGTCTCTCAGAGACCGCTGTTTGGGGTAGTCTAGCCGGCGGGAGCGGTAGTCTATCGGCCGGGAGCCGGCGGTACTCTACTACTTAAGTGTGCTGGAGTATCGGCGGGTGTCTCTATTAGAAGAGTAGCCTGCTTAGCTGGAAACCCCGTGTTACTGTTACTGCCCCCTACCAAGGAGAGTGCCACACATAAAATGGCACCCACCCACGTGCACCCACCTTCAATTTCCCAGGGTGGGTGGTGGGAAAGTTAGAAAAAATCCCACCCACCCTTTCCGAGCGACGCAGGTTCGACAAGCTCGCGGTTTAGGAAGCGCATGTACGTCGCCTGGTGATGCGGGTGGTGGCGGGGACGTGGCGACGCGGCGGTTGTGCGCACGTGTGTGTGTGTGTGTGCTTGTGCAGGTGTGTGTGTGTGTGTGTGTGTGCAAGTGCTTGTGTTTGTGTGTGTGTGTGTGTGTGTGTGTGTGTGCGAGCGCGTTTGTGCATGTTCGGCGTGTGTGCATGTTCGGTGTGTGTGCGTCGCCATTGTGCCGTGCGCCCTCTCCCCTCACCTCCAGCTCGGTCACTTCATCTGGTGACAGCACGCCCTTGAGGTGCACGTAGCTGTGTGTGGGGGGGCATCAATTTGTCAACAAGAGCTCGACGCATGGGTGCATGGGGGATGCATGAGAACGGGCCAGCTCCAGCTGCAGCCTACCCGTCTCTATGAAATGCATCCCGCTCCTCCTCGGACACCACATACGCGTCTCCTTGTCTGCGTGACGATCCCGCATCTGTTGTGGCATCAGATGTGGCTGATGCGCGCGCAATCGTCCGCCGGAAGAGCAATGTCCTGCTGGGTGCGCAGGCTGCTGCTGCTGGAGCGGCCCTACTCCCCGCCTTGGGGCCTGCTGAACTAGACAGGCGCATGACGAGCAGTGTCTAGTTAAATGGGACTCGGGATTTGGGTCTTGGGTTTGGGGTTTTGGGTCTTGGGTTGGCCACACTTTGTTGTATTATCAAATTGGTTACCGCAGCGGCATTGTTGAGTGTTTGTTACTAAACTAGTATGACTTGTAGCTTGCTTTGTACTTATTGCGCGGGGGTAGTGTCTGGAACTGAATTCATGGCACAGTGGGAAAACTACTAGAGGCAGCCGAGGCACTGTGCACGACTCTAGTGGCGCGCCACAACGGCGAGGCGTGCGCGTGCGAGGTGGGTGCAATGATTGATTGGCTGCTGGTTGGCTGAGGCTGGTAGTCGCCTCGCTCACGCGTCAGGCCGCCACCATGATCTCACTTGTTTCCTTCCTGCAGGCCGTCTGCCCCGGCCATCGCCATGCAGCGTGTCGGTTTGGTGCACAGACCTGCTGGTGCTGCGTGCAGCAGCCCAGGCGTGCAGTGGTGCAGGCGGGGGGTCACTACCACGCGCCATGCGCCATGCGCCATGCGCCATGCTGTCGGCCACACACGCACACACACGCACACCGAACACGCCACGCGCGCGGCCAGCGGCGGCGCAGCCAGCACCTCCTACGCAGTCATGCCAGGACATGCTGGCAGCCGCCACTGGGGCGCGTGCTGTGCACACGCAGGCGCACCTGGTGGCAGTGCCGAATGGCGGCGGCAGGGAATGGGGCGGCGGCAGGGAATGAGGCGGCTGTTCCCTGTGAACGCGTCACCATCACCTCACCACCAGACCACAGGTGACCGTGATTGCCCCCGCCGCCGCGCCAATGACCGTGGAGAACCTCTCAGCCAAGGGCCACCACAGATGGAGAAAACGAAACAGCAGCGGGGAACGTGGGCCAGCGGCCCGCCACCACCACCGAAGAGCCATCAGCGAACCCTCAGCCCCAGCGGCGCTGGCGGCGGTGGTGGCAAACCCACCACCATCAACAGCAGCGGCGGTGGTGGCGGCAGTTATGGCCTCAGCGGTAGCAGTGGCGTTGGTGGTGGTCCCATCAGCAGCAGCAGCAGCAGCAGCGGTGGCGGTGGCGGCTCCGCCAGCAGCAGCACCAGTGGTGGCGGTCCCATCAGCAGCAGCAGCGGCGTTGGCGGCTCCGCCAGCAGCGGCAGCAGTGGCGGTGCTAGCCCCACCACCATCAGCAGCAGCGGCAGCGGCGCTGGCGGCAGTGGTTACAGCCCCCGCGGCAGCAATGGCGGTGGCCCCAGCAGCGGCAGCAGTGGTGGCAGTCCCAGCACCAGCAGCAGTGGCGCTTATGGTGGCGGCTCCGCCAGCAGCAGCAGCAGTGGTGGCGTTCCCATCAGCAGCAGCAACGGCGTTGGCGTTGGCGGCTCCGCCAGCAGCGGCAGCAGTAGTGGCGGTCCCATCAGCAGCAGCAGCGGCGCTGATGGTGGCGGCTCCGCCAGCAGCAGCAGCAGTGGTGGCGATTCCATCAGCAGCAGCAACGGCGTTGGCGTTGGCGGCTCCGCCAGCAGCGGCAGCAGTAGTGGCGGTCCCATCAGCAGCAGCAGCGGCGCTGATGGTGGCGGCTCCGCCAGCAGCAGCAGCAGTGGTGGCGATTCCATCAGCAGCAGCAACGGCGTTGGCGTTGGCGGCTCCGCCAGCAGCGGCAGCAGTGGTGGCGGTCCCATCAGCAGCAGCAGCGGCGCTGATGGTGGCGGCTCCGCCAGCAGCAGTGGTGGCGATTCCATCAGCAGCAGCAACGGCGTTGGCGTTGGCGGCTCCGCCAGCAGCGGCAGCAGTGGTGGCGGTCCCATCAGCAGCAGCAGCGGCGCTGATGGTGGCGGCTCCGCCAGCAGGGGCACCAGTGGTGGCGGTCCCATCAGCAGCAGCGGCAGCGTTGGCGTTGGCGACTTAACCAGCAGCGGCAGCAGCAGCGGTGGTGGCGGTCCCATCAGCAGCAGCAGCGGCAATGGCGGTGGCGGCTCCGCCGGCAGGGGCAGCAGTGGTGACGGTCCCATCGGCAGCAGCAACGGCGGTAGCGGTGGCGGCTCCGCCAGCTGCGGCAGCAGCAGCGGTGGTGGCGTTCTTAGCAGCAGCAGCAGCGGTAGCAGTGGTGGCGGTCCCAGCACTAGCAGCAGCAGCAGCGGCGTTGGCGTTGGCGGCTTCACCAGCAGCGACAGCAGCGGCGGTGGCGGCGATCTCAGCACCAGCACCAGCAGCAGCGGCGCTGATGGTGGCGGCTCCGCCAGCAGCGGTAGAAGTGGCGGCGGTCCCAGCAGCAGCAGCAGCGGTGATGGCGGTGGCGGTCGCGGCGCCGCGCCCGCCCTCAGCGACAGCGAGCGCGACTCTCGGCTGCTGGCGCAGTTTGGCATCCCGAAGCTGCCGGGGCCGGGCGAATCCGTGCGTGGCGTGTGCCCAAAGTGCGGCGGCGGGTCGACGAAGGAGACGACGTTCGGCTTGAGCTTGTCCGATGACGGCAGCGTACTGATCTTCAACTGCTTCCGTGGGACTTGCGGCCACAAGGGCGGCGTCCCGCGCTCGTCAACACAGCTGCAGCCGAGCAGGCGCAGCGGCGTCGCCACCGGTGTCGCCGCGCGCCCGCCGTGCGCGCCGCCGCTCGACACGCGCGCGCTCGACGTGCTCACCGACCCCGGCGCGGACGTGCTCGATTACTTTGAAGCCCTGGGCGTGCGGGCCGGCGCGGTCGCGTGCGGCGTGCTCCAGGTCTGCCTCTAAAACCCTGAACACCAAATCCTGAAACCCTGAAACCTGCCGAGCATGTGCACGTGCGCAAACCGAGCCCTGGGCGTGCGGGCCGGCGCGATCGCATGCGGCGTGCTCCAGGTTTGCCCCTAAACCTTTAAACCCTGAAACCCGCCGAGCGTGTGCGCGTGCGCAAACCAAGCCCTGGACGTGCGGGCGGCGCGATCGCGTGCTCCAAGTCTGCTCCTAAACCCTAAACCCTAAAACGCTGAACCCCGCCGCCGCCGCCGAGCATGGGCAAACCAAGCCATGAGTGTGCAAACCAAGCCATGCGTGTGCAAACCAAGCCAATCCGCGCGCGTGGCCGGCTGGAACCCACAAACACTTAACCCGGGCTACTCGGGGGTGCAAACCCGAACTCGACCCTTAGCGCATGCACACACACACGAACACACACACACACACATGCACACATGCACACACACATAGCAGGGTGACACACACACACACACACGCCCACACGCACACGCACACACACACCAGGCGGACGGCGTGATTGAAAAGAACATGGCCCCGGGCACGTACGCCGCGTTCCCGCACATGCGGGGCGGGCGGCCCGTCGGGATTACCCTGTTTGACGTGAATGGACATGCCGCGAAGGCCGGTGCGCAGGTGCGTATGTGACGTGGGGATTCCGGTGTCTCTTGGTTGTTCGCAGGGCCATCTGGCCCCACCGACCCAGGCTCAGTTCTGGAACTGGGCCTGGGTCTAGGCGGTGAAAGTGGTGGAAAGCCGACGCTTCTATTCGACCTTGCTCGGCGTTTAGCGCCCGAGCACTACAAACGGGGGGCTGGCTCCTGGTGGTGGGGGGCTAGTGGGTCGGGGCTGGACCTAGGACAGGGCTCTCGGCCCCCAGATCCGACTTCCCGTGGGGGCACGGCCGGGGTTCACAGGCCCGCGGGGTCATGTCCCCTAGACCTCCAGCGTAGCAGCAGCAGCGCATGTGACGTGGGGGCGTCGGTGTCTCTTGGTTGTTTGAAGGGCCAGAACTGGGCCTGGGTCTAGGCAGTGTCGCTAGGACTAGTGATATCGCAGTGATATCAGAGTGGGCGCTGCAGGCGCTGTGGGCTCTTGAAATCCGCGAGCTCAGAGTGAGCGCTCTGGTGGAGAGCGTGCTGGCGGCCGCCCCCTTCTGGGTGAACGTGATGGGGCCCTGCGCAGCATCGAGCGAGCGCAGACACAGTGTGGTATCGGAGTGGGCGCTGCGGGCGCTGTGGGATCTTGAGAGCCGCGAGCTCAGAGTGGTCGCACCGGTGGAGAGCGTGCTGGCGGCCGCCCCCGTGTTGTGTGAACGTGATGGGGCCCTGCACAGCAACGAGGGAGCGCAGATGCAGCGATATCAAAGTGGGCGCTGCGGGCCACTGCTTGGCCGTTTGTTTGGACACACAGCTAGGTACTCACCACCTCGCATAAGCTAGGCACCACCTAAGCTAGGCACTCACCACCTAAGCTAGGTACTCACCACCTCGCATAAGCTAGGCACCACCAAGCTAGGTACTCACCACCTAAGCTAGGTACTCACCACCTAATAAGCTAGGTAATCACCACCTCTCATACCCCCCGCGCCGTTCTCACAGGCGGCAGCGGCTCGCGCGCGCGCGCGGCGGCGGCGGCGCGGCGATGCTACTATCAGTCGCGCTGCGGGCACTGCTGGGCCGTTTGTTTGGACACTAGCTAGGTTACTCACAACCATCTCATACCCCCCCCGCGCCGTTGTCACAGGCGGCGCTGGCGGCGGCGCGCGCGGGCGCGCGCGGCGGCGGCGGTGGCGCGGCGATGCTACTGTCAGACGTGCTGAGCGCTTCCCCGGCTGACGCCGAGGCGATGGTGGTTGTGGCCTCGGCGATGCCGCGCAGCGCACTGGTGCAGCTGCCGGGAAGCCGCGCTGCGCTGTGGGGGCACGACGACGCGGCGGCGGCAGCGGCGTCGGTCGAGGCGCAAGAGCAGGTGGGGGTTGTCGATGGGTCTGTATGGGAGTGGTTGCAACAGCTGCATAGAAGGAGACCGGCGCAGCGTGTGCCCTATCGACAAGACAGATCCACGATAGATAGCAGACCCCTCTTGACCCCACCTGCTGCTGCTGCTGCTGCTGCTGCTGTTGCTGCTGCTGACCCATGTGCACAGGCGCTGTGCGCGCTGGAGGAGTTTAGTGCAGAGGCGCAGAGAGCGGCGCAGCGGTCGCTTTTCGACGCAAGAGACCCACAACGACGGATCGATCCCTCCTGACCCCACCTGCTGCTGCTGCTGCTGCTGCTGCTGACCCATGTGTTCAGGAGCTGCGGCGCAGAGAGCGGCGCAGCGTTTGCCCTATTGACACGAGAGACCCACGATAGAAAGCAGACCCCTCCTGACCCCACCTGCTGCTGCTGCTGCTGCGGCTGACCCATGTGTACAGAGCTGCGGCGCGGAGAGCGGCGCAACGTGCGCCCTATCGACGCCGGGGCCCGCGATAGATACCAGGCCCCTCCCGACCCCACCTGCTGCTGCTGCTGCCACTGCTGCCGCTGCTGCCGTTGCTGCTGCTGCTGCTGCTGCCCCATGCCCCATGCACCCCATATGCCCCGGCATCGTGCGCTCAGGCGCTGTGCGCGCTACAGGAGCAATCCGCACAGGCGCAGAAACAGAAATGGCGCGCAGCGATCGCCCTATTGACACGAGAGACCCATGATAGATAGCAGACCCCTCCTGACACCACCTGCTGCTGCTGCTGCGGCGGCTGACCCATGTGTACAGAGCTGCGGTGCGGAGAGCGGCGCAACGTGCGCCCTATCGACGCAGGGGCCCTCGATAGATACCAGGCCCCTCCTGGCCCCACCACCTGCTGCTGCTGCTGCTGGCCCATGTGTACAGGAGCTGTGAGCGCCGCAGGAGCAATCCGCACAGGCACGGAAACAAAAGTGGCGCGCAGCGATCGTCCTTATTAGACGCAGGGACCCACGATAGATAGCAGACTCCTCCTGACCCCATTGGTGGTGCTGCTGCTGACCCATGTGTACAGGAGCTGTGCGCGCTGGAGAAGTTCTGTGCAGAGGCGCGGAGAGCGGCGCAGCGTGCGCCACTAGACCTGATTGTCGCACTCAAGGCGGCCGCTGCCGATGTGCGTCTGTATGCCAAGCGGTCTTCTGTCGAGGCTGCAGGTGTGTGCGTGCGTGTGCGTGTGTGCATGTGTGTGTGTGTGTGTGTGTGCATGTGCATGTGCGTGTGCGTGTGCGTGTGCGTGTGTTTGGGCGGGGGCGGGGGCGGGGGCGGGGGCCTGGGGCCTGGGCGTATGCGTGTGTGTGTGTGTGTGTGTGTTTGTGCGTGCGTTTGTGTGTGTGTTTGCGTGTATGTGCGTGTGTGTGTGTGTGTGTGTGAGTGCGTTTGTGTGAGCGTGTGTGTGCGTGCGTGTGCATTTGTGTGTGCATGTTTGTAGGGCGCGGCACGTCATACGTATACGGTATATACCGTATGTATACCGTGACGGTATAAATACCGTACACGGCGGGATGTGTACCGTATACACCATTTTTTTGGAAGACAAGTAAAAGGCGTAAATGCTCCAACTCCCTTGAAACTGCATGGATTTCGATGATTCGACTTGCACTGAACAGCTAATGACAAGGGCTATCCAGAACAATGGTTGGATGCAGTATAGGGTGGAGGGAAGAATATGGTGGTTGCATGGAACGCAGGGACGCTCCGGCTGCCATGCAGTGAGAAAAACCTAGTTTTGTGTTTCCTCTAAACCTAACATAGCAAAGCATGATTGTTAGAGTGTATTTGTGATGCCCATCATGTGAGGCATTCGAATCCACCGTTCCCGTCTCAATCGGATCAACAAATCAAGGGTAAACACGTATACCCTTGTATACGGTATACATTATACGGTATTATACGGTATACGGGCCCACGTATACAGTACACTGCCGCGCCCTACATGTTTGTGTGTGTGCGTTTGTGTGTGTGTGTGTGTGTTGCGTGTGTGCATCTCATAGCGACGAGTGGCCACCGGCTATTGGCAGACGCCCTCGTGCTGACCTCTGGGAATTGAGCGCGTTTCGTCTGTGTGTGTAGGCTGCG
>VFSX01000073.1:142500-147500 GCA_016618255.1 Chlamydomonas sp. UWO 241
ATCAAGCGTTTCAAGATGGCTTCAAGAGACGATGCGTAACACGCGATTGTCTCGCAACCTCTGCCCGCCGCGCGTAGGTCCCGGGCGAGCTCACGACCGTGACTGGTGCCCCCAGCTCCGGCAAGCCTGGTGACTCTCGTTTTTTCCCTCAGTGATTGCCCCCCTGCCCCCTGCCTCCCTGGTTTCTTGCCGTACACGTCCCGGGCAAGCTCACGATCGAGAGGACCGGCGTCCCCAACTCCGGCAAGCCCAAGTGGCTCGTACTCGTTAAACGACCATCCCTACTAAACGATCCTCTTCTCAACTATTTTGGCGCAGGTCCCGGGCGAGCTCACGATCGAGGGGACCGGCGTCCCTAACTCCGGCAAGCCCGAGTGTCTCGTACTCGTTAAGCGACCATCCCTAAACGATCCTCCTCCCAACTCTTTCCGCACAGGTTCCGGGCGATCCCACGATTGTGACCGGCTCGCCCAACTCTGGAAAGCCTGGGCAATCGTTTTCTCAAGCGCTTCAAGATGGCTTCAAGAGACGATGCGTAACACGCGATTGTCTCGCAACGTCTGCCCGCCGCGCGTAGGTCCCGGGCGAGCTCACGATCGTGACGGGTGTCCCCAACTCTGGCAAGTCTGAGTGGCTCGATGCGCTTGCGGTCAACCTCGCCGAGAGCTCCGAGGGCGGAGATTGGCCGTGGAAGATCGCGTTCTGCTCGTTCGAGAAGAGCGTGCGCCACCACGCGGCGCAGCTGGTCGAGAAGGCGACGCACCTGCGGTTCCTCAAGGTGCGCCCCCCCCCCCCCCTCCTTGTGGTAATGTGAATCCACGCCTCTTGCCATTCGTGAACCGACACCAAGGGATGCTAGTGAGGCTCTGAATTCAAATTGTCTCTGTCTCTCTGTCTCTCTGTCTCTCTGTCAACGGCATTCCTGTGCGCCCCCCCCCCCCGTCCTTGTAATCACGTTTGACCTGTGCTTACGCACCCTGCAAAAGAGGCCGAGCGCTGTCAATAGGATACACCCCTAGTTGCCGTCTGCCATCATGATCTCACGCAGTGCGTATCTCTAAGCGTGCGACCAGCAAACCGGCCATGTCTTGCCAGAACCTGGGGTAGAACGGCCCTGGCCCAGTGAATTTTCTGGGAGACGTCGCGCGGACCAACGTCCCGTTGACCGCCTTGACCGCTGCCTAAGCGTTGACCGTTGACCATCAAATGTGTCAATTTCAAGCTCTTGACGAGATCCATCTGATGGGATCGTCAGACCATCAAGCAACTTGGTTGGGTGAGCTCTATCTGATGGGATTGTCAGTAGCCAAATGGCTCCCAATGGCTCCCAGGAGCCCAAAACAAAATGACTGCCCTGGCCTAGGGTTCATACTAAACTCGTGTTTGCACCCCTCCGCCTTGCAACAACCCAACAAGCCAACAACCCAACAACCAACAACCCAACAACCCAACAACCAACAACCCAGCAACCAACAACCAACAGCCAACAACTAACAACCCAACAACCCAACAACCCAACAACCAACAACCAACAACCAACAACCAACAACCAACAACCCAACAACCCAACAACCCAACAACCTAACAACCCAACAACCCAACAACCCAACAACCCACAACCAGCAACCAGCAACCAACAACCCAACTCATGAGTGCAGCGCAAGGAGAGCACGCGCGGCCGGTGGCGCATGGAGGCTCTCAAAGCAGCCCTGGCCTGCCACCCAGACCAACAACCAGCAACCCAACAACCAACAACCAACAAAACAACCAACAACCAACAACCAAACTCGTGCGCGCAGCGCAAGGAGGACACAGGCGGCCGGCGGCGCATGGAGCGCTACGAGCTGGATGAGGCGCTCGAGTTTGTCAGTGAGCATTTCGTCCTCATCAGGCGCGACGACGACGCGGTGCCGGGCGGGCCGCTGAGGTGAGGACCGACGCTCTCGTAACATACAAATCGTCAATATATATCACCAGCAGCATCGCCGTCATCTTCATCACTGCCACCACCAAAATTCTTGAACCCTGAGCCCTAAAACTTGAACCCTGAACCCCAAAGCGGCAACCATTCGTCGACCGGCACGTCTTCCTCATCAGGCGCGACGACGACGCGGTGCCGGGCGGGCCGCTAAGATGAGGGGCGACACTCTCGTAATATCCAAAACCGACAATATATGTCACCAGCAGCATCGCCGTCATCTTCATCACTGCCACCACCAAAACCCTTGGACCCTCAAGCCACAATCATGCGTCGACCGGTGCGGTGACGACGCGGTGCCGGGCGGGCCGCTGAGGTGAGGGGCGACGCTCTCGTAACATCCAAAACCGACAATATATGTCACCAGCAGCATCGCCGTCATCTTCATCACTGCCACCACCAAAACCCTTGGACCCTCAAGCCACAATCATGCGTTGACCGGTGCGGCGACGACGCGGTGCTGGGCGGGCCGCTGAGGTGAGGGGCGACGCTCTCGTTACATCCCAAACCGACAATATATGTCACCAGCAGCATCGCCGTCATCTTCATCACTGCCACCACCAAAACCCTTGGACCCTCAAGCCACAATCATGCGTTGACCGGTGCGGCGACGACGCGGTGCTGGGCGGGCCGCTGAGGTGAGGGGCGACGCTCTCGTTACATCCCAAACCGACAATATATGTCACCAGCAGCATCGCCGTCATCTTCATCACTGCCACCACCAAAACCCTTGGACCCTCAAGCCACAATCATGCGTCGACCGGTGCGACGACGACACGGTGCCGGGCGGGCTGCTCAGGTTGGCGACACTCTCGTCATATCTCAAATCATCTCACTCGCTACCCACCGCTACCAGCAAGCATCCCAACAGAAGGGCGACAATAACAACACATCCCACTCCCAACTCGCGTGTAGCCCCCGCCAGTGCGCTCGCCCCCCTTGGCGGAAGGCAGCAGCAGCGCTCCTTCTCTACCCACCACCCACCACCACCGCCACCGCCGCCACCACCAGCATGCCAACAACACCAACCCACTCCCCACCCCCAACAACCAACTCCAAAAGCAGCGCGAGCGCCGCCGGCGCGCTCGCTCCGCTCGGCAGAAAGCAGCGCTCCCTCTCTACCCACCACTACTACCACCACCACCACCAGCAAGCATCCCAACACAATAACGACAGTTAACAACACAGCCACCCCCAAGAACCAACTCACAAAGCAGCGCGAGCGCCGCCGGCGCGCTCGCCCCCTCGGTGGAAAACAGCAGCCGCGCTCCTTCTCTCCTCCCCACCAACACCACCACCGCTGCCACTACCAGCACCCCAACAAGACCAACACAACTTGTGTGTCAATCACTTCCCCCACTCCCAACTTGCGTGTTTGCCTACTCTGAACCCTAACCCTTTAACCCTAAACCCTACACCCCGCAGCGCGAGCGCCGCCAGCGCGCTGGCCCCCCTCGGCGGAAAACAGCAGCAGCCGCGCTCCTTTTCTACAGCGCCCGCGCCGTGGCGGCCTTCGTACGAGGAAGAGGCGCTGCCCGTAGAGGAGGCCCCGACGATTGACTGGATCCTTGACAAGGCGACGGCGGCGGTCAGGCGGTGCGTTGGGTGGGGAGGGGGGTTGTGTGTGTGTGTGTAAGTGTGTGAGTGTGTATGTGTGTGTGTGTGTGTGTGTGTGTGCATGTGTGCCTCCAGTGGAGGAGGCCCCGACGATTGACTGGATTTTTGCTTGACAAAGCGACGGCGGCGGTCAGGCGGTAGGTTGGGTGGGTGGGGTGAGGGTGCGTGTGGGTGGGGGTGGGGGTGCGTGTGTGTGTGTGTGTGTGTGTGTGTGCATGTGCGTGTGTGCATGTGTGCCTCCAGTGGAGGAGGCCCCGACGATTGACTGGATCCTTGCTTGAAGAAGCGACGGCGGCGGTCAGGCGGTGGGTTGGGTGGGTTGGGTGTGTGTGCGTGTGTGTGTGCGTGTGTGTGTGCGTGTGTGTGCGTGTGTGTGTGTGTGTGTGTGTGCAGTGCAGGAGGCCCCGACGATCGACTGGATCCTTGACAAGGCGACGGCGGCAGTCAGGCGGTGGGTTGGGTGTGTGAGAGTGCGTTGTGTGTGTGTGCGTGTGTGTGTGTGTGTGTGTGTGTTTACAGCGACGAGTGGTCACCCGCTATTGACAGGCTCCTTTATGCAGACCTCTGGAACATTGTCGCCGTTATCTATGCAACGATCTGGAATGGAATGGAATGTGTGTGTGCTGTTGATTTAACAGTCTTGTTGGACGCCTTTGATGGCGTATTCGACTTGTACTTGCGCAAATGTGGAATGTGTGTGTGTGTGTGTGTGTGTGTGTGTGTGTGTGCTGGTGTTCATCCGCGACCTCAAAGGGGTCGATCGTCCACCTACCCATCACACTCTTGCTCAAACACTCTCACTCTCTGTCACTCTGTCACTCTCTCACTCTCACTCTCTCTGTCACTCTCCCTCCTGTCACTATCTCACGCTCTGTCACTCTCTGTCACTCTCTCACTCCCTCACTCCCTGTCACGCGCAATCGCTCTCACTCCCTGTCACTCCCTCACCCCCCGTCACGCTCAATCACTGTGTCAATCTCTGTCACTCTGTCACTCTCTCTCTGTCAATCTCTCACGCTCTATCACTCTCTGTCACTCTCACTCTCTCAATCTCTCTCTGTCACTCTCTGACTCCCTGTCACTCTCTCGATCTCTGTCACTATCTCACTCTCTGTCTCTCTCACTCTCTCTCACTCTCTGTCACTCTCACTCTCTGTCACTCTAACTCTCTCACTCTCTCACTCTCTCACTCTCTGTCACTCTCTCACTCTCTGTCACTCTCCCTCCTGTCACTCTCTCACTCTCTCACTCTCTCACTCTCTTACTCTCTCATTCTCTCACTCTCTGTCATTCTCACTCTGTCACTCTCACTCTCTGTCACTCTCACTTTCTCTGTCACTCTCTGACTCTCTGTCACTCTCTCACTCTCTCACTCCCTGTCACGCTCAATCACTCTCACTCTCTG
>VFSX01000073.1:150000-155000 GCA_016618255.1 Chlamydomonas sp. UWO 241
CGGGCCGGGCCTCGCGCCAGCACAGCACAGGGGCCGGGCCTCGCGCCAGCACAGCGGAGGGTGCGGGCCGGGCCTCGCGCCAGCACAGCACAGGGGCCGGGCCTCGCGCCAGCACAGCGGAGGGTGCGGGCCGGGCCTCGCGCCAGCACAGCACAGGGGCCGGGCCTCGCGCCAGCACAGCGTTGATTCGTTGGGGAGTTGACGATGCAATTGGAGCGGAGCTACTGGAGCTATTGTTGCGGAGCCTGCGGCTGCTGGAAGGGAGCCTGCATGCAGATTGCTGCGGGCACGGCGGCGGCGGGGACTAGCATAAGGCACACCTGCGGCCTGCGCAGTCACATAGTATAAATTCAAGGAACACACCTATTTGGCGATTGCGATTTACCTGCCTCGCGTTTCCGTTTCCCCACATGCGTTCTTCAACAAGCGTTTGCTGCCGCTGCGGTAGGGGACCTAGGGGTGCGCCCACGCTCTTTACAGAGTTGGGGTTCCCTACCACCAACAGCCAGCCATCTCTGTAAGGTGCTCGGGCCATACGCGCCGAGCACGGTCTTATACGCCTTTAGAGGTGTCCCTGACTGTAACATCCATCATCATCAGGTAGGCAGGGAATGGAGGCAGGGGCGGGGGGAGGAAAGGCTGGGTTGGGTGGGGTGGAGTGGGTGGGTGGGGGAGGGGCAGCATGGGGTCGGCGCGCGTGAGGGCGCATGGGCGGGAGGTGCATGGGGCGGGGGTGCATGGGCTGCATGGCGCGCACATGGGACGGCGAGCTCCACGTGGGGGTGGAGCGTGGGTGGGTGGTCGACTGTGGGTGGGGGAGAGTTGGACTGTTTAGTTTGGAGCGTGTCAGGGGGAGTGAAGGGTGCTGAGGGATCAGGCAATGTGAGGTTCTCTGTGGTGCTTGGTGTCGTAGCGCCGCAGTAGGTCGCGGCCAAGGATCTGCTCGGCGTCAGGCGGTGGCGGGGCGGTCTGGGATGCGGTCTATAGTCTGCCGAGGAGCTGTTCGGCACTGGCGAGGGCATGGAGACGGACTCTGTGGCTAGGATAAGGATTGGACTTGGCGACGAGGTTGCTCGGCTCGCTGAGACAGCTCCCTTCGGGCGATGACGATGGTGGATAGTCCATGGTGGGCCGCAGTACATAGGTGGCAGTCGACGGGGGGGGCGGGGCGATGAGGGGGATGGGCGACGGCGACTCACATGGGTCGACCGCCGCGACTCGCCCAGGGAGTGGGCCGCCCAGGGAGTGTGGGCCGCACAGGGAGTGGGGGCCGCCGCCCAGGGAGTGGGGGCCGCCCAGGGAGTGGGGGCCGCCCAGGGAGTGGGCTGCCACACACACACACACACACACACACACATGCGCGCACACGCACACACACATACACACACTGCAGCCACGGCATCCGCGGCCTCGTGATTGACCCCTACAACGAGATCGACCACACGCGGCCGCCGCACATCTCTGAGACCGAGTACGTGAGCGCGCTGCTGTCAAAGGTGTGGAGTCACACAGTATGGAGCAGTTCACACCCAGTGGAGGTCACACTATTTATTTCACACGGTGTGAAGCAGTTCATACATTGTGGAGCATTCCATACTCTGAGACCGAGTACACGTGAGCGCGCTCAGGTGTGCATACCGTGGTTCCGCCAAGGATGCTGGGAAAATACGATTCCACACTTTCCGGGTCGAAATTTGCGCAATCTCACCCCACAGCGCCGACCTCTATACATCAATCTCACCCCGCCAATGCACTTTTGGCTCGTGGTGCACCCGCGCCAGCTGCTAAAGGACCGACACCGACCCTTGCACCCGCACCCCTCTTTGCCTCACACCACCGCCACCACCACCGCACGCACGCAGATCAACGCTTTGCCCAGAAGAACGACGTGCACGTGTGGCTCGTGGTGCACCCGTGGTGCTGCAAAAGACTGGCACCGAGACCCTAGATGCACCCCTCTCTGCCACTCGACTCGCACACCACCGCCACCACCACCGCACGCACGCAGATCAAGCGCTTTGCACAGAAGAACGACGTGCACGTGTGGCTCGTGGTGCACCCGCGCCAGCTGCAGGACTGGCAGGGCAAGCCGCCCACCATGTACGACATCTCGGGCTCGGCGCACTTCATCAACAAGTGAGCGTGTGCACGTTTGCGAACACACACACACACACGCGCACTTCATCAACAAGTGAGCGTGTGCACGTTTGCGAACACGCACACACACACACACACACGCACACACACACACACACGTGCACTTCATCAACAAGAGAGAGTGTGCACGTTTGCGAACACGCACGCACGCACACACGCACACACGCAC
This sequence comes from Chlamydomonas sp. UWO 241, assembly GCA_016618255.1. NCBI lineage: Eukaryota > Viridiplantae > Chlorophyta > Chlorophyceae > Chlamydomonadales > Chlamydomonadaceae > Chlamydomonas > Chlamydomonas priscui. Next base: position 152,327 of record VFSX01000073.1, read on the forward strand.
ACATGCATGCACGGACACACACACACGCACACACACACGCGCACATGCATGCACAGACACGCACACACACACACACACACACCGCCCACAAGCCGAGATGTACGACATCTCGGGCTCGGCGCACTTCATCAACAAGTGAGCGTGTGCACGTTTGCAAACACGCACACACACACACACACACACACACACGCACACACACATGCACACACACACACACACACACACACACACCGCCCACGAGCCGAGATGCATGGCACCTCGGGCTCGGCGCACTTGATCAACAAGTGGGTGGGCGATTCACTGGTTCAGGGTTTGATTTTTAGGGGGGGGGAACCTCAGGGTCGGCGCACCTCATCAACGAGGGACACAGTGTGCGCGGGCACACACAAAGACACACGCACACACACCACACCACACCACACAGACAGACACACGCCGTGCGTGCATCGTTCCGTGGCGCGTATGGCCACCACCAGACACAAACACACATGCAAACAAACCGCCCACCGCCCGCCTCGTCCTGTCTTTCAGGGCCGACTGCGGCATCGTGGTCCACCGCGACTATGGCGACCCCGACACGCCCAGCCTGGACGGCGGCGCCACGCAGATCATCGTCCAGAAGGTGAGCAGGCGCTCGGCAGTAGCGGCAGCATCAGCGGCAGCGCGTGTGACGGCGCTGCGCGGTCTGCACGCGCTCGTGCACAGCTGACCCTGCCACCCCCTGCTATGCCTGGCGCGCCACTCGCGAGCAACACCCACTGAAAACCCACGTGCGTGATTGTGCCTGCTCCGTGGAACAGGTGCGTAACAAGGCGGCCGGGCGCATCGGCATGCACCAGCTGAACTACGACGTCGAGACGGGGGTGTACTCGGACCGCAATGTCATCGAATGAACGTGTTTTTGGGGGCGGATTTTGTTCAACAGCCCGCAACCAGGATAAACCCTGCCCCCCATCCCTGGGGCGGGTGCAGAGTAGATGGGTAGAGTACATCAGATAAGGATAGCGGATGTGTTCTTCCCTATGCCGACATTGTGTGAACATGGCCACTCCCTCGCGACAGGCGGGGTCCGCAGACGAGGCGACCGCACACGCATGCTTCCCAATGCAACCCAGCTTGCGCAGCAGACGGCTCCCATCGCGTTTGTGGCTGTAACACGGGCGGTGGCTGCAGTGATTCCAGAGGCCGTCGCAGTTACACAGAAGAACTACCCCAAACCGCACGCTCACTTGCGGGGCACGTCCAGCTCGCCCGAGTCGATCTGCGGATGACCGGAGTGTGCGCAAGGGTGTTAGCGAGGCGCCAGGCACACACGGTGCCTTGGTGCTCGGCAGGCGGGCATGGCACGCAGGTGCCTTGGTGCGCGATGATGCCACGTGTGTGTGTGCAGGCATGGAAGTGTGTCTGCACGCATGCGTGTGTGTGCATGCACGCGATGATGGCACGTGTGTGTGCAGGCATGGAAGTGTGTCTGCACGCATGCGTGTGTGTGCATGCACGCGATGATGGCACGTGTGTGTGCAGGCATGGAAGTGTGTCTGCACGCATGCGTGTGTGTGCATGCACGCGATGATGGCACGTGTGTGTGCAGGCATGGAAGTGTGTGTGCACGCATGCGTGTGTGTGCGTGCATGTGCGCGTGTCCGGCTTGCCTGCTTGCACAGGTCCCTGGGGAATGCGCGGTCGACGGTGCAGCCGACTGACTGCGCGGTGCCGAGGATCTCCTTGATCGTGCCCGACAGGTCGCGCGCGCACGAGCGCGGCGCCATGATGCGCGCGATCGAGATCACGTCGTCCATCGTGATGTTGCCAAGGTGCTTCACGTTCTTGACCTGCGGGGTGCGCGAGCGCGTGTGTGTGTGTCGCACACCGTGTGCCCATGCACACACCCTGCTGCCCCCACCCTTGTGTGGCATGGCCTCCTACCTTCTTGCGGTCACGTGGGGGCTCCTTGAGCGCCTTGATGACGAGCGCGCCGGCAGAGGGCACGACTGACACCTTGGCCTGCCTGTTCTGCACCGTCAGCTTGACGGTGACGCGGAGTCCCTTCCAGTCCTTTGCCGTGTCCTTGGCAATGTCTTCACCAATCTTCTTGGGGGACAGACCCAGGGGACCGATCTGCAGGGGCATGGGAACAGAGCGTCATGCCCATGTGCACACCTCCCCATGCTGTCGCTGCCGCATGCGCCGCCCCCCAGCGCGTCCCCCCTGCCTCCTCCTCCCGCATGCGACACTCCAAAGCATTCCCCGTGCTCCTCCCATGCGATGCTGGTGATGAGTGCGGCTGTGCGTTCGCACAGGCCTGGGCGGCGCACCTTGGGTGCCAGCGACGACGCGGCTCCAACCTCGCCTGCGGACAGTGTCGTGCAGACGCCAAGCGCGTTAGCGCATGCTGGCAACATGCAGCCTCTTCCCTGCTCCCCCTCCGCCACGCCCAACTGCGGCTGCAAGCCCCCATGCGCCCCACGCACCTCCGGTCACGCGCACGAAGACCTCAATCACCTGCACAAATACGGCCATGTAGTGTTAGGCACAGCGGTGCACGGTGCGCATGCGGTTCGCGCATGCCCAGAGCTCTGCACCCTCGCCATCGTCCGTCACCCCCGCCTCCCCCATGCAGACGCAGCAGCCGACTTGCCGTGGAGGGATCGAACTGCGAAGGGCAAACGGTAAG
>VFSX01000073.1:160000-305000 GCA_016618255.1 Chlamydomonas sp. UWO 241
CGGGCGCCGCGGGCATGGATGCGGCAGCGGGCGGGGTTGCAGCGGCAGGTGTGGGCGCTCGGACGGAGCCACGCGCAGAGGGCGGCGGCGGCGCGCGCAGCGGAGTAGACAGCGGGAAAAGTGTGTGCGCGGATATGGGTGATGAGGGAGCGGGCGGGGAGGCAGCGACAGGTGCGGTCGCGGATACAGGCAGCGGTGCAGATGGTGCACACACACACACACGCACACCCACACACACACACATTGCGCACGCACACCCACTCAACCGCAACCGCACACACACACGCACACACACATCTCGCTCCCTCCCTCTCTCTCTCCCCCTCTCTCTCTCTCTCTCTCTCTCTTCCCCCCCCCCCTCTCTCTCCCTCTCTCTGGCTCTCTCTCCCTCTCTCCCTCCCTCTCCCTCCCCCCCTCTCTCCCCCCCCCTCTCTCCCCCCCCCCCCTCTCCCTCCCTCTCTCTCTTTCTGCTCCGCACCTGAAGGCGCGTCAGGTCCACATGCATGCCTCACTCCCTCTCCCACGTGAAACCAAATCGTGCCCCCCCCCCATGCGCGGGCAGCGGCAGCAGCGGGCTTTGAAGCAGCAGCAGCGGCCGAAGCGGCCGAGGCGGCGGGCGCCGCCAAGCGCGATGCGCGCGGCGCGCGCAAGGCCGCGGCGGCCGCTGCGCGCGGGCAGACGGCGACGCGGAGGGACGAGCGCACGCGCACGGACGCTGCTGCTGCTGTCGCCGCTGCTGCGTCCGCCGGCGCCGCAGGTGGGAGGGGGCACGCTAGTGTTTGGGGTTTTAGGGCTACGGGTTTAGGGGTTAAATAGTTCAATCACCCTAAACCATTCAACCTATATACATATGCTGCTGCTTCCGCCGCCGCTGCCGCCGCTGCCTTGACGTCCTGGTAAGCTGTCAACTGCCAACTGCCAACTGCCAACTGCCACTGGCGGGCAGGCAAGGTTCCAGGACGGCCAAGGCAGGCGGGCCAGGCGGGGTGAGGCGGGCCAGACGTGCTAGGCGGATCGGGGAGGCGGGCCGAGGAGGTCGAGCCTGGCAGGCCAGGCGGGGGGGGGGGGGCAGGGTCACAGACAGGCCGAGGCAGGCCAGTGACAGCAGGCGATCGCTGTGGGGGAAGGCGGCTTCCCGCCGTGCAGCTTTGACCACGTTTTAGGGTTTAGGGTGTAGTGTTGACGTGTTGAGTAACTCCCGCTGCAACTCCCGCAACCCTGAACTGCCACTGGTGCAGGCGGCGGCAACGGTGTGGGCGCCGGTGTGGGGGAGGTCGGCTTCCCGCCGTGCAGCTTTGACCACGTGCTCGTTGATGCTCCGTGCTCGGCGCTAGGGCTGCGTCCGCGGCTGCTGCAGACTGCGGGCATGCTCTTCTTGGAGCAGGTGTGTTGGTTTGCGTGTGAGACAGACAGAGAAAGAGAGGCTTTGCCTGTGCGCGTGTGAGCGCGCGTGTGTGCGTGCACGTGCTCGTTCAGGCTCCATGCTTGGCGCTTGGGCTCCTGCCGCAGCTGTCGCAGACTGCGGGGATGCCTTTCTTGGAGCAGGTGTGCACGTGTGTGTGTGAGGCAAGACGGAGCGAGAGCACAGTGCGCGGCCTGCCAGCGCCGCATCCTGGCTGCGGGCGTGGCGCTGCTGCGCCCCGGCGGCGCCCCCCCCCCCCTCCCCACCCACCCCACCCACCCCACCAACACCACCAACACCACCGCCACACCACACACACACACACACACACAGTGCGCGGCCTACCAGCGCCGCATCCTGGCTGCGGGCGTCGCGCTGCTGCGCCCCGGCGGTGTCCTCGTGTTCTCCACATGCACAATGAACCCAGGGGAGAACGAGGCCAACGTGCGCTGGCTGCTCGACACCTACCCAGGTGTGGGTGCAGTGCTCTCTTCAATTGGTTCCGTCCTGGAACTTGCTCCCACAGCGTCGCTAGGAGGCTCCTAGATATCGGCGGTCATTACATGCTGGCAAATGCTGCATTTCTCTCATCACTCTGCGGAAATGCCCTCTGGAAAGCCCTCGAAGAGAGCAACAGGCAATCAGTCCCACCCCACGCGGCCACGCCTCGCCTAATTTATATCCTACCCAGACCGCTCGATGCCTAACCCCTGCGTGATGCCCCCCCCCTTGAGACACGCACGCACACCGCGTGCAGGCGTGCTGGCGCTCGACGCCGCTCGATGCACCGCTCTAACCCCTGCGCGATGCCCCCCCCCCCCCCGAGACACGCACGCACACCGCGCGCAGGCGACCTGGCGCTCAAGGCCGCTCGATGCACCGCTCTCTTATCCTGCGCGATGCCCCTTCTAAACCCTAAACGCTAAGCCCCTAAACTAAACCGCAGGCGTGCTGGCGCTCGAGGCGGTGCCCAGCGGCGCGGCGCTGGGCGGGCCGGGCCTTGTGGGGTCCCACCCTGGGCGGGGGGCTGGCGGTGGCAGCGCTGCCGACGGCGGCGGCGCTGGTGGCGAGGCGGGGGCAGCGGGTGGAGGTGGCGACAGGTGGTTTGGGGAGCGGTGGCTGACCGAGGCCGAGGCACCGCTCGTGCAGCGGTTCGACCCGCGCAGGGAGACGATCGGGTTCTTCATCGCGCGGTTCCGCAAGGCCGCGGGGGGCGCGGGGGACGCGTGAGGGGCGGTGCGGTGTAGCCCCCAAGCTCGCTGGCGGGCCGGCGCTGTGACTCTCTCGCTGTATGCCGCTGCTCGGGCTGTTCGTCATATGTTACATGTCGGGTCCCGCACACACACCATCACCACCACACACGCACACACACACACACACACACGCGGGCTCCCGTGTCACGCCGCCGCCGCCTTTTTTGTCGCGATGATCTTCGCGCAGTCGGGGCAGTGCCACTCGCCGGTCGGCGCGGCAGTCAGGCCCACGCACTCGTAGTGGAACCACTCGACGGCGCACTCATCGTGGTCGCACGCGACCATCTCGCCGTGGCTGGGCTTCTGGCAGTAGCAGTACAGCGGCTCGTTGTCGGCCTGGATGGGCAGCAGGTGCGAGCCTGCGGCTGCGGGGCGGGGCGAGGGGGGGGGGAGGGGGAGGGGTGGTGGGTGACGCTCGGCTTCTGGCAGTAGCAGTACAGCGGCTCGTTGTCGGTCTGGATGCGCAGCAGGTGCGAGCCTGCGGCTGCGGGGCGGGGAGAGGGGGGAGGGAAGGGGGATGGGTGGTGGGTGACGCTGGGCTTCTGGCAGTAGTCGTGCGCACACGCGCGCGCGTTGTCGGCCTGGATGGGCAGCAGGTGCGAGCCTGCGGCTGCGGGGCGAGGGGGGGGGGAGAGGGGAGAGGGAGGGGCGGTGGGGTGTGTGTGCTGGGCTTCTGGCAGTAGCAGTACAGCAGGCTCGTTGTCGGCCTGGATGGGCAGCAGGTGTGAGCCTGCGGCTGCGGGGCGGGGCGGGGCGAGGGGGGGGAGAGGGAGGGGCGGTGGGTGGCGCGGGTGGTAGGGGAGGCGGCAGGGGAGGCGTTGCCAACGCAGCCGATGGTGGGGGGGGCGGAGGTGGTTTGCAGGGGCGGGCGCGTGCACACACACTCGCGCACGTGCACAGCTACCATGCAGCGGGGAGTCGCAAGCAGAGTTGCAGGCGCAAGGGCGCATAGGCTCGCGCGCGCACTCACCGTCCTCCTCCTCCAGGCCCTCCAGCGCAGACAGCTTGCGCTTCTTCCGATTGCTCTTGTCCCCGGCAGCCGCGCTGGCGGGCGGGCGGCCCCCCCGCCCCCGGTGCGCCCGCGCATCCAGTGCATCTCGCGCGGTCTCGTCCTCGCCCAGCATCAGGCGCTGCCTGTCTGCCCTGATCTCGCCGTCCAGGCTCCTCAGGTCCTCGTCCAGGCCCTGGATGTGCTTGTCGATGAAGTCATACACCTGCGCGGCGATCGTGACCTTCTCGTCCGCGAGCGACACGAGCTTGGTCACCGCGCTCGCGAGGTCATAGCCCCCTGCCGCCGGCCCCTTCTTGCTCCGCGACGCCGACTTGCCGCTGTGGGCCTCTATGTCCGCCTGCAGGACCTGCGCCTTCTCGTCCAGGTCCCTGCGGATTGCATGGGAGCAAGTTTCATGGGTGCATGCGTGCATGGCGCGCGTGCATGGGTGCATGCATGGGTGCATGTGTGCACGCCCCCCCCCCCCCCGCTGCACGCATGGTGCTCCAACACCGAGGTCGTGTGTCTCTGCCTCTGATGGCCTGAGCATGCAAGTCCGGCTCCATGCCATGCACACCCCACAACAACTCCTGACGCACCGGATGAGCGCAAGGTGACGCCGCAGCTCTCCCGGAACGTCCGCCACCCTGTCTATATAGCGCTTGAGGTAGAGGGAGCCCATGAGGCAGAGGGCGCCCGGCGCGCGTGCTGCGCGACGCTGACGAGTTGTCCGCAACGCCCGTCACCGCCGATCTGCGCTACAGAGACACGAGTCTGTCGGGGGCTACTGCAATATTTGACCGCACGGTGTGACGTCACACTGATAGTCCACACCTCAGGACCACACAAACAGCATGGCAGCGCAGCATGTACATTCATGCCTCGCAAAAATCTCGGGAGCTGCTTGCGAGGTGATACAGGAGCTGATGGAGGAGGTGGAGCACGGAGGGGGCAGGAGGAGCTGCTTGGGGGAGTTTTTGATACAGCAGACGCAGCTGGTTCAGGCCCTAGTAAAGCCCCCAAGACTTCTACCTCCGACCGCGCCGTCACCCAACACTCATCAGCCAGCAGCGAAAGACCACCCTGCCCCCTATTTTGTGTGGGCACAGAAATGAGGCCTCAAAACAGCTACCTCTCCCCGTTGCCCCCCAGGGCATTAGAGAGATGCCTTGCACAAAGGGCGAGGTGCTGCCCATAGCAGCAGCGCCTGCAGGGCAGCTGCCCAACGGCCACTCCTCGCGCCCTTGGCCGCCGCGACGACTCCTCACGGCAGCGTCCCGCAACATCACGCCTGTTCCATGGCCTATGCCCCACGACCACTCTTCGCTCCCCTGCCCCACGACCAAAACGCGCGCCTGTGCCGTGGCCTGTGCCCCCCAACAACCCCTCGCGCCCCTGGCTGCTCTGCCTGCACGACCACTCCTCATGCCCCTAGCTGCCCCACGGTCGGTCCTCACGCCCCTAGCTGCCTCGCACGACCACCCCTCGCGCCCCAAGCTGCCCCGCGATCAGACGTCGCGAGCCCACCGCCCCTCGCCCAGCAGCCACTTGCGGGTGCTGCTCTGAGAGGAGATGTCTTCGCTCCAGCCGTCGTCCTCGCCTGTGTGCGTGTGTGTGTGGGGGGGGGGGAGGGGACGGGAGCAAGTGAGCCTCCCAGCCTGGCAGGCTTCCCAGGGTGGGCCGAAAGGCCTCGCAGGGATCGCCGCCCCGCCGTGAGTGGGCGTTCGATGCCACCTGGACCCCCACCAGAGTTTGTCGACAAGTAGTCATCGATGTCGGCAGGGCACGCGTGGCTCCCGAGCAGCGCCGCCCACGTGCGCGCGTCGCACGCGCCGCTCGCGGAGAGATCGACGGATTCCTGTGGTGTTTGTGTTTGTGTGTGTGTGTGTGTGAGAGAGAGAGAGAGAGAGAGAGAAACAAGAGTGATAAAGAAAGAGAGAGAGGGTGAAAGTGAGACAGACAGACAGACAGACAGACAGACAGGCAGGTAGGCAGAGTAGGCAGACAGACAGAGATCAAGACAGGGTGAGAAAGGGAGAGAGCAGCGACTCCCAAGTGCGCGCGTCGCACGCGCCGCTTGCGGGAAGGTCGACCGATTCCTGAAGTGGTGTGTGGGGTGCAGGAGCAGCACCAGTGGGCCGAACATGACGCAAGGGTGAGCCGCATTGCTCAGAAAACCTGGCCAAAAAGAGTCTCCTTCTTTCCCCGACCCGCCCCCTACATGCACACATGCACCCTGGAAGCACTGCAACGCGAATTGCGTGCCGTCGTCTAGCTGCCACCACAGACCTTACCACCCTTCCCTCTGCCCCCACCCACCGCGAAGCGTGTGCCGTCGCCCATCTGCCACCAGACCCCACCACCCTTCCGTCTGCCCCCACCCACCGGCCCTGTACACGCACACGCGCACGCACACATACACGCACACGCACCCCCCCCCCCACACACACCCCACACACCTGGAAGCACTGCAGCGCAAAGCGCGTGCCGTCGCCCATCTGCCACCACAGACCCCACCACCCTTCCCTCTCCCCCACCCACCCGCCACACACATGAACACACATGCACACGCACACGCACACGCACACGCACACGCACACGCACACGCACGCGCACACGCACACATACACACACACACATGCACACACACACACAACCTGGCAACCAAGCGTTACATGAGGCCGTCCGCATGCACCGGCAATGCCTGTACTACTAACAGCAGTACACCCTGGCACACACAGACACACACACACACACACCCTCCTCCACACACCTGGAAGCACTGCAGCGCGAAGCGCGTGCCGTCGCCCATCTGCCACCACTCCATGTCTTCCTCCCCGCTGTGGTACCCAGCCGCGCTGAGTGCGAGCTGCAGGCAGCGCACCTGATGAGCGTGTGTGTGTGTGTGTGTGTGTGTGGTGAGGTCTCAGGGAGGTTTCAGGGTCTGGGGTTTCTGGTTCATCCTCTCTATCTCTGCCACCGCTCCATGACTTCCCCCCCGCTGTGGTAACCAGCCGCGCTGAGTGCGAGCTGCAGGCAGCGGACCTGATATGAGGTGTGTGTGTGTGTGTGCGTGGTGAGGTCGATGTTACAGTCGGTCGGACTATGTGTGTGTGTGTGAAGTGAGGTCGCGGGGTCTGGGGATTCCAGCGGTGGAACCCAGCTGAGTGCGAGCTGCAAGCACCGGACCTGATATGAGGAGGTGTGTCAAGAGGTGTCAGGCAGGTGTCAGGCAGGTGGCTTCCACGGTCTGGGGGCTTCTGGGTCGTCGTCTCCATCTCTGCCACCGCTCCATGCCTTCCTCCTCACTGTGGTAACCAGCCGCGCTGCGTGCAAGCTGCAAGCAGCAGCCTGGATGGGGGCTGTGTCAAGAGGTGTCAGGCAGGTGTCAGGCAGTTGCCAGGCAGGTGGCTTCACGGTCTGGGGCGCCGCAACAGGCAGGGCACCTAGTAACTCAAGCGCCAGGCTGGAGCGCTAGTTAATCAACCAGCGCCGCACCTCCTTGCCTCCGTCCCCGTCCTGAAGCACCGGTCACTTAGCCACGCGGCATCGCCCCAGCCGCCCTATCCACAGGACTGCTCAAACGAGGCCTTGTGTACGTGGACATAATAAGGGAGCCTCATTGAAGCCGTGTTATAGGCGGGCGCCAGGCGGGCGACTCGCGCTACTTCAGGTCAACCACCGCCGCACCTCCTTGCCTCCGTCCCCGTCCCAAAGCACCAGTCAATTGGTTCGTGGCGGCGTCTGTGGCCCCAGCTAAAGCGGGAACCTTACAGTGAAGCCTTGCTTACCACAAGACAAGTGGAGCCACAACAGGCGGGGCGCCTGCGCTAGTTACTCAACCACCGCCGCACCTCCTCGCCCCCTACCCCGTCCTGAAGCACCAGCCACTTGGCGCGCGGTGCCACCGCCCTACATAGGGGTCCTCTATGCAAGGCCTTGGTTATCTGGACTCTGAGGTCCGTAAAACGACTCCATATTGAAGCCGTGTGTTGTGTGCGCCGCACAGTCCGGCCATTTGGCGCGCGGCGGCGCCTGTGTGGCCCCAGCGATAGTAGGAACCTTACAGTGAAGCCGCGCTTACCTAGCTATACTGGAGCCGCAACAGGCGGGGCGCCTGCGCTAGTTACTCAACCACCGCCGCACCTCCTTGCCCCCGACCCCGTCCTTAGGCACCAACCACTTGGCGCGCGGCGCCACCGCCCTTCATAGGGGTCATACACAAGGCCTTGATGAGCTGGATTGTGAGCTCCGTAACATGACTCCGTGAATTGAAGCCGTGGGGTCCGTGCGCCGCACCTCCTTGCCTCCGTCCCCGTCCTGAAGCACCGGCCACTTAGCCGCGTGGCATCGCCCGAGCCGCCCTAGCCACACTGCTAAAACGAGGCCTTGCGTACGTGGACATAATAAGGTAGCCTCATCGAAGCCGTATTATAGGCGGGCGCCAGGCGGGCGCCTGGCGCTACTTCAGGTCAACCACCGCCGCACCTCCTTGCCTCCATCCCCGTCCTGCAGCACCGGCCACTTGACGCGCGCCGCCGCCGCGGCGCCCCCCTCCTGCTGCTTCTCCGCCGCGGCCCCCTGCAGCTGCTGCTGGCCGCTGCCAGACGGAGAGACGCCGGCCGCTGCCGCTGCCGCCGCTGCTGCCGCTGCTGCGCCAGACGCCTGCGCCGCGGCGGCCGCGGCCTCGGCCACCGGCGGCAGTCCCTCCATTGAAGCAGTGCCAGCAGCGCCAGCAGCAGCAGCAGCAGCAGCAGCAGCAGCAGCAGCAGCAGCAGCAGCGTCAGTGCCGGTGCCCTTCTTGGCGGGCGCCGCTTCGTTGCGCACGCGCCCGGAGGAGATGTCCTCGCGGATTGCGTGCGCCATGTCGGGGATCTCGGCCAGGAGGGCGTTCCAGGTCGGGCGGTCTGCAACGCCTGCGGGGCGAGAGTGTGCGTGTGTGTGTGTGTGTGTCAGAGAGAGAAGGAGAGGGAGAGAGAGGGAGGGAAAAGAGAGGGAGAGGGAGGGAGAGGGAGGGAGAGGGGGGGAGAGGAGGGAGAGGAGAGAGAGGGAGGGAGAGGGAGAGGGAGGGAGAGGAGAGGGAGGGAGAGGAGGAGAGGGAGAGGAGGGAGAGGGAGGGAGAGGGAGGGAGAGGGAGGAGAGGGAGGGAGAGGGAGGGAGGGAGGGAGGGAGAGGGAGGGAGAGGGGAGGGGAGAGAGGGAGAGAGAGGGAGAGAGAGGGAGAGAGAGGGAGAGAGAGGGAGGAGCGACAGAGAGAGAGGGAGAGATTGCGAGAGGGAGGGAGAGAACGGGGGAGAGAGGGAGAGAGGAGGAAAGAGAGAGAGAAAGAGAGCGGAAGAGAGGGAGGGATAAAGAGAGACCAGGGAGGCATGGAGAAGGATAGGTGTCTGGCGCGCCCAGTGTCTCTGGCAGGCGCTCTCGCTCAACCGCAAGACGAGTAGAGCATCACATGCACCCTCACTCTCTCTCACACACACACACACACACACACACACGTGCGCACGCACATGCACACGCACGTGCACACGCATATGCACATGCACATGCACACGCAAACACACACACACACTCACACACGCACCCGTCTCTGGCACCCGCACGCTCGACTGGAAATAAAGCAGCGCCTCGCGCGTGTCCGGTCCAAACTGCCAGCACTCCATCTCCTCCTCCCCACAGGAGTAGCCGAGCTCCAGAAGGCTTTGGTGAAGGTGGTTCTGTGTGTGTGTGTGTGTGTCCAGCAGGCTCTGGTGGAGGAGGTTCTGTGTGCATTAGAAACATGTGTGTGTGTGTGTGTGTGTGTCCAGCAGGCTCTGGTGCAGGTGGTGGTTACATATGTGAGTGTGTGTGTTCCAGCAGGCTCTGTTGGCGGTGGTTCTGTGTGGTTGGGAGCGACAGGGAAGGTGGAGACGTGTGTGTGTGTGTGTGTGCGTGTGTGTTGTGTGTGTGTGTGTGTGTGTGCTCCAAACTGCCAGCACTCCCATCTCCTCCTCTACATAGGAGTAGCCCAGCTCTAGCAGGCTCTGGTGAAGGTGGTTCTATGTGTGTGTGTGGGGGGGGTGGTGCATGCTGGTTGGTCACCCGCTATTCGGAAGACTTGCTAAGTTACAGTCACAGTTACATCGGCTTTCCAGCAAAGACTACCTATAGTCCTAGTACCACCGCCTAGACCCAAGTCCAGTTCTGGCCCTACGGGGCGGGGCAGAAAACAATAAAAATGCAGGCACGCCTAAAATCCATCTCCTTGCAGTGTACGTTCCAAATCAATCGGAATTTTTGAATTTGGACACCTACGGGCCGAGATGTGAGGGTCCAAAGTTGGGGTGGGTGGGTGGGTCGGGGGGGCGGCAAACTAAATATGGGGGGTCCAGACCTTTCTTTCCAGTGGACAGATTTCAACAGGAAGACCACCATTGGAACGGCCTTGATGAGAGGAGCAGGAATCCACTGTCAGCAGGGACCCTGTGGTAATAGGGTGGGGGTCCCCACCTGAATGCCCTAACCCTCCGCGTGCTCCCTACGATGAACCAAGTGCCCACCTAGTTTGAGCAACCTTCACGGATCGAGATGGGACCAATGCCATCTGAATCTCCTTGGAGAGAACAGAAAACATCTCAGGAGAGTCAACCCTGTATCTGCCTGGAAAGTGTGAACTGGAGGGTCCACACTCCTTGGTGCCCGCCGACTAAGCCATGGTATGGCTAGATCTTGGGGTGATTTTGGCCATCTGCCGGCGAGTTAGACATTGCGATGGATAGCCTTTATTGTAAGGAAGCCATGCCCATTGGTCCCGGCTTCATGCATGGCGTATTCAGTGAGATAGGGTGGGTGGGTGGGTCAGACCCCCCCAAAAAACTTTCTACCGTGCCTGCACAAATTATCTTTCTTGGCCCCCCCGTGTCTGGCCCTAACAATTACTTGTGAGGGGCGGTAGCCACCAGCCGGCTGCCTGCTAACGTGTAGTCCCAGAGCAAAAAGGAGAGCTATTGTGCGACGCCTCCAAAATAGGTCCTAACTGCTTCTAGGGGATAGGGGGTCAAGTGGCGCTTGCCAATCCACTTGACCGCCGTGGTGGAGGGGCCGGCGCCTGAGGGGCAGCCGGACCGTACACCACGGCTCTCCACCCGACCCCATCCTGAGCACGCACAAACGCCGTGTCCAAAAAAGTCTTCCAATCAGAACGAGTGCCACTAGTTTCGCCTAGCTGCTGGGTCATTAGCTTAAGAAAATAGTGTCGGGAGGAGGCGGGCGGCCGGCCTTGCTGCCGAGCCACATCCATTGTGCAGTCAAAAGTCGTACGAGGAAGACGAGAAGCCGGCATGCGCATCACATGGCCTAGCCACTGCATTGATCGCTTTGCCACAAGGCTCTCAATTGGCTCAGTGTCGCACGCCTGTGTAATATAAATTAATCTGTGCCGGTCGACCAGGCGCACGCCCAGAATGCGACGAAGGCAGTGAGAGTGGGCAACCTCCAATCGAGTCAGTTGTGTTTTAGTAGGGGCCCATGTTTCGCAGCCGTACAGAAAGTGGGGCAGCACGAAAGTGTTGTAAACCTGCATCTTAGACTGCACTTGCATCTTCTTGCTAGCCCAAATCTTATCAAAAGACGCGAACACGCCCAGCGCGCGACCGACACGCACACCGATCTCCTTCTCCACACCACCACTCTGGGTAATTCAACTCCCTAGATACTTAAACGCAGAGACGGTCTTCACTTCACCACCAGTCAGCACAAACGCGGGCAGATCCGCATCAAAATCTGCTGGCAAAATCAGCACTTCTGTCTAAACTTGCTAAGTAAGTCAACAGTAAGTGAGCACCCTAAATCGACTGCCAACGCCCTAAAGCCGACACCCTGACAATAACTCCACCCACCATCCAGTAGATGTCATCCTCGCCCTCGCACAGCTCCGGCGGCTGCCCCCCGACCGCCGGCCTCGCGTCCGGGTCGGGCCCCTCCTCGCCCACAGCCACCACGGCCGCCGCGGCAGCAGCAGCAGCAGTGCCGACGGCGTCCTCGTCTGTGCCCTCGGATGGGCCGGCGTCGTCGCTCGTCGCGGCGTCGAGCGCTGCGCGGATCTCCGCCGCAACACTGTCTGACGCTGCCGCGTTTCCGTCGCTACCAGCTGACAAGGGGGAGCACAAGCAGAGGGTGCAGGGTCATCAGGAAGGGGTCGACAGGAGGTGGAGGGAGATGCAGGCACGGATCTTCGCCGCGACGCTGTCTGGCCCTGTGACGGCTCTGTCGCCGCCACCTGGCAGGGGGGGCGGGGGAGGCACAAGCAGAGGGTGCAGGTTCACCAGGGAGGGGTTGAGAGGAGGTGGAGGGAGATGCAGGCACGGATGTCCACCGCGACGCTGCCTGATGCTGCTACATTTCCGTCGCTGCCAGTTGGCAGGGGGGGCACAAGCAGGGTCATCAGAGAGGGCTCGAGTGAGACGTGCAGGAGGGAGCAGGGGGGCGTCGAGCGCGGTGCGGATCTTCGCTGCGACGCTGTCTAGCTCGGTGACGGCTCTGTCCGCGCCTGCTGGCAGTGTGTGTGTATGCGGGGGGGGGGGGTCGCAAGCGGTGCAGGGTCAACAAAGGAGGGGGCAGGGGTGTCTGGAGAGAGATGTGGGTGCGGACTCAGCTGCGACGCTGTCTGATGCTGCCGCGGCTCCGTCGCCGCCAGCTGGCAGGGGGGGAGGCACAAGCAGAGGGTGCAGGGTCATCAGGGAGGGGTCGATAGGAGGTGGAGGGAGAATGTGTCAGGTAAAGGGTAGAGAGTCAAGGGGGGCGTACCTGGGCTCTTGACGCCCCACTCGGAGAAGAGCTAGAGGGTTTTAGTTTTAGGTTTTAGGGTTTCAAAGAAGAGCTCGAGGATTTAGGTTTTAGGTTTGAGTGTTTAGGGCTTCAGGTTTTGCGTTTAGCGATAAGGGGGGCGTACCTGGGCTTGTGACGCCCCACTCGGAGAAGAGCTTGAGGATTCAGGGTTTGGGGTAAAGGGTTTCAGGTTTGGGGTTAAGGGTTTAGTGTGTCAGGTTTGGGGTTTAGGGGGCATGCCTGGGCTCGTGATGCCCCACTTGGAGAAGAGCTTTAGGATTTCGGATTTAGGTTTTTTCAGGTTTCAGGCTTCAGGGTTCAGGTTTAGGGTTAAGGGGGGCGTTCCTGGGCTCGTGACGCCCCACTCGGAGGAGAGCTTAAGGATAAAGGTTTTAGATTTTAGGTTTCAGGTCTCAGGTTTAGGGTTTAGGGTGGCATATACCTGGGTTTGTGTCGCCCCACTTGGAGGAGCTTGAGGAATCAGGGTTTGGGGTTTTGGGGGTTTCAGGTTCCAGGTTGTAGGGTTTCAGGTTTCAGGTTTAGGGTTTTGGGTTTAGGGTTTCATGTTCAGGGTTCAGGGCATACCTGGGCTCGTGACGCCCCACTCGGAGAAGAGCTTCAGGATGGCTGCGTTGGCGGGCGCGCCGGGCTGCATGCCAGAGGTGTCCTGTGGGTGGGTGGTTTTAGGGTTGATGGTTGAAGGTTCAGGGTTAACAGTGCCAGAGTTGTCATTTGGATGGGTGAGTGGGTGTCTCAAGGGGTGTCATGTGGGTGGGTGGATGTGAGGGGGAAGGAGGGGGGATCCTGGAGGTGCCCTGAGCGCCCAAGGGTGGGTGGGTGGGTGGAGGGTGGGAGGGTGCGAGGGTGGGAGGGTGGGTGGGTGGGTGGGAGGGAGGGTGAGACTGCGGTCTCTACTGCCCTGGAGGGGCAAGAACATGTACATGGCATACAGCCCACAGGAAGAGTGCCCAGGGGAATGTGGGGAGGGCATGTGTGCGTGGTGGTGGTGGTGGTGTGTGGGGGGGGGGTCGTAGGAAGCCCTAGCGGGATATGTAACCCCTCTTTCTCGCTCTCTCCCTCCCTCTCTCAGTCTCTGTGTTTCCATTTTCACACATTGGAGGCTCCATAAACAGTGTGTGTGTATGCGTGTGCTTGTGCGTGTGCGTGTGTGTGTGTGTGTACGTGCGCGTGTGTGTGTGTGTGTGTGTGTGCACGCATGTGTGTGTGTGTGTGTGTGTGTGTGTGGAGGGGCGGGCGCACACGCATGTGTGGGGTGCCCACCTGCATGGCGGGGCCAGCCTTGGGCTGCCACGGCCCGCCGGCGCCGGCGGCGGGCGTCGCCGGCCGCTGCGGCTCCTGCGCCCGCTGCTGCTGCTGCTCCCACTGCTGCATCTCCCACTGCTGCATCTGCTGCTGCATCTGCTGCTGCTGCTGGGGCTGCTGGGGCTGCCTCCCAGCCGCGGGCGCGGGCAGTGTCACCCCGTTGAGCTGCGCGAGCAGGTCGATGAGCACGCCCTGCAGCTGCAGCAGCGTGCCCACCTGCCCGCGCACGGCCGTCAGCTCAGAGAGAAGCACCTGCTCCCGACGCTGGTACTCCTGCGTGTGTACGCGTGTGTGTGTGCATGTGTGTGTGTGGATGGGGGCGGTGAGAAGGGAGGGCACAAGGGTGGGGTCGTACGTGATTGTGCGCGCGTGCGGGTGCCATATCCTTGCCTGCAAGCAGCCAAGGACAGTGCTTCAAGTGTCATGCATGCGCTGCATGGCTGTTGGCACTGCATGGCGTGCCACGCCCCCTACCTGCTTCTCCTGGCTCCACCTCTCCGCCTCTGGACTCCTCATCGCGAGCAACACCACGGAGGTACGTGTGGGAGCCGTGACAGCGACAGCGCCCGTGGCCCGTCGCATGCACAAGGTGGTAGTGGTGGGTGCTGGGTGCATGCGCGAGCGGGCGGCGACGTACTGGGCAGCGACCATGGGCGCTGCATTTCCGCGCGATGGTGGTGCACGTGCGCTGACGCGCAGCATCGTGGCTTCGAGTGCTTGGGCACTGGCACGCAGCACATCCTAAACCAAGACACACTTTGTGTCTACTACCGCGTAGGCGTAGCGGCTTGCGCTACGCTTTCGACGATATGAGAGGTCAATTCATACTGTCCCTGGGTACTGCTAGGTGGCAGCCACGCCGCTTGGCCACGTCCTATGTCCTCTGAAACGCTGTTACAAAAGCACGCCCTCAAAAAATCGAAAAACGCAAAACGCATGCGACAATCTCGACCACATTGCACAGAAACGAAACCCAAGACGCAGGAGCATGTGTCCGGCGCTGCCCACTCTTGCAAAAAAAATGCACTACCGTACATGTCTGTAGGGCCTGGGCCTCCGCGAATAAGTATTGTTTTGGACGCCCCCGCGAAGCTGAAAACGAAAGAAAAAAAAACTCGCGAAAATCGCGATTTTGGACGCCAAATCGACTGAAATTGCACAATGTCGAAGAATGCTGAATGTAAATTATCTTCACCATATTTCCGAATGCTTGCATTCAAACATGAACATTGTTTCCTCTTTGTAAAATTGACGAAAAATGACCCCCCACGTGCACAGAGCGATTCAACAATGATTTTTCGACCCCCCGCGAAGGCTCAGGCCCTGTACGGTAGCTCGGCGATCTGCAAATGCTCTGTACACAAGCGATCTACAAAAGCAATCGGCAGGTTATCTTTGAAAAAACTGCTATGAGCTGGCCCAACGTGCCGCTATCTACGGACCAGTGGGGCCCGTGACATGCGACCCTGTGCAACCCCCGCCCCTCACCCTAACACACACGTGCACAACTCGTCGTACGCATGCCTTAGCTGCGGGGATTATATAACTTGGGGGAAAATGTCGCCAAGGATGAGTCAAGCGGCGATCGAACCCCCCTCGCCAACTTTCAAAAGACGTCTTTTCCAAGCAGGATCCTGCTTCCGGGACTCAACATATGACGTCAAAAAAACGACGGAAAAATGTGCCTACAAGTCATGCACGCCTAGATGGCTGCAACTGCGTCGTGTCTGAATAACTTCAAGACGAGGGGGTGGGTGGGTTCTGTGGATCTCAGAATCTCAAGGACCTCGAATGAGTGCGATTGTGGGATTTGGGACCATCATTGGTTTGCGTCGTTTGGTTGCGTCGTTGTGGCATTGGCCTGGGACCAAGGCAATCATTTAAGGCGTCGTGCGTGATCAAAGCAACATCCAAGGACGAGCAGCAACAGTTGACATGCGATCGACTCCGCCAGACCAAGGCACGCGTGGCGAGAACGGCGACGCCACCAAGGATGGATGGTCCACAAAATTCACGGTTCGTGCGCACGTGCGTACGTGGGTGCAGTGGTGGTGGCGTGCTGGTTGCACAACCCTACATTTGACCGGATCCAAATCTGTCCAAATCTGACACAGCATCTGTTGAGTCATGCTGGGGCACGCTGGGGCATGCTTGCGTTGACGCATGCAGGGGCATGCTGAGGCACACTTGACACTCTGCGCTGCTGCTGTGTGTGCGCGTGCGTGCGTGCGTGCGTGTGCGTGTGTGCATGCGTGTGGCTGCAGCTACACATCAAGAACTTCTCTCGGCTGCCGACAGGAGCCAACGCTGTGGCTGAAATGGTGGCGGGGTCGCGCCAGTGTGTTCCGACTACTTCGAGGCAGGCATCGCCACCTGGTGGGTGCGCGGTGCACATGGCTGTGCCTGCGTCTCTTCTAGCTCTCTCTGGCGGCCGCGCACACGTGCCTGCTTATCTGTGTCGCCTGGACCGCAGGCGGCTGAAGGTGCACCCATGGGGCGTGCTGGGCAGCGTGGGCCACTTCACGCACCTCTCAGTGTGGCTCGAGATGCAGGACAGCATGTGGGCGCCGACCGCAGAGTACAGGATGACGCTGGTCAACAAGGACACCCGCAAGTCGTACTCTCAAGGTCAGTGACTTTAACCACAATGGCACCCCCACTCTGTGTGTTGGTCTTGGGCCTTGCGTCTTGGGTCTAGGCGGTGATACTAGGACTAGAAGGTAGTCTTCGCTGGAAAGCCGATGTTACTGTTACTGTTACTGTTACTGTTACTGCTACCGCTACTGTTACTGTATGTGTGTGTGTGCATCTCCGTGTGTGCATCTGCCCTTACCCGCCTGTCCGCTGCCTCCTGCCCCCGCCCCCCCATGGGAAACAGGCGTCACGACGAAGAAGTTTGGGCTGGGTGTTGACTCGCGGGCGACAGCTGACGCGTTCTTCAAGCTGGCTGCGCTGTCGGACGCGGCTGCCGGCTGGCTCGTGGACAACATGCTGGTGCTGATGGTCGATGTCGCTGTGCAGTGCGAGGAGTTCCAGGTGGACACAGGTGCGCCTAGGTTTAGGAGGATGCGGGGCGAATTCGGTCACATTGGACTTGCCCCCCCCCAAATCTCACTCAATACTGAGCTGCTGAAAATGATGGAGACATCCACAGACAGCTGATGATGAGGCCTTTCAGATACTGCATTGGGTTTGACTTGCAACGGCCAGAAATCTCTGCGATTTGGATTTGAAAACGTGGCGCCAAAACTCCTGCAGGCACCGTGTCACCAGCCGTGCAACCAGCCGTGTCACCAGCATGTGGCAACATGCCATCCATCCTTGCACACGTGTGCATGGGTCGTACGTGATGCCCCACGAGTGCTGATGGTGGTGATGATGGTGGTGGTGGTGGTGGGATGAGGTCAAGCGGGGGCCCCCCCGCCCGTCCCCGGGTAGGGGAGTTCCCCACTGGGCCAGACAGAGTGCGTGTCGCGTGTGCTCAAGTTTGCACACAAACACACACGCACACACACACACACACACACACACACACACACATACAGACATACACACACACACACAAACACCACGCACCCCCCACCACCACACACACACACACACACACACAACACACGCCGCAGGTGGCGTGCCGTGTGACGTGGCCCTGAAGCTGCCGTGCGGGGCGGAGCTTCCCTTCCTCAGCATCATGCTCCATCAGGCCTTGCCCTTCTTCCGCGGTGCCCTGGAAGACAAACAGGGAGGTGACCCGTTCCTGGTGAGTTGGATGTGGTTTGTGGTAGTGTTGCTGTGTGTGCTGGGTGGCTCTCTCTTGCTGATTAACACCTCGCCTTGCTGCGACGCGTTGTCTCCCTCAGTTGGACGGCAGCCTCAGCACGTGGATCTACATCCTGAGCGACCTCTACCCACAGGGTCAACCTCCAACCCTCACGCTGGACGGCGTCTACATGCTCCTGCCGGTGGTGCACAAGTACAACCTGCCCAGGCTACATGTGAGGCTGGTGGCCTTTGTCAAGGAGCACAGCGCGGAGCTGTCGGCCGACCCCAAGGTCACGAGCACCTCTGTTATGCGGTGGATGTCGCTGGCAGAGAGCCTGCAGCTGGACGAGCTGCATGACCTGTGCTACGACAGACTGGTTGGGATCGAGAAGAAGCTGGAGGTGGCCACTATCGGCACCGCAGCAGTGCGCCACGGCGTCGACCACGGCGCGCCTGCGGTAGCGGTCATTCAAGTTGACCCCGGGCCAGGAGGAGATGCCGCTCCGGTGCTTCCAGGTCCTGCTGATGAGGCGCTACCGTTCCAGCCTTCCCCGCTGGAAGGCGTGATAGGAGGTGTCGTGACCCTCCTGTGTTGGGGGGGGCTCATGGTGGCGTGTATTCTGGGGCCAAAGTGATTAGAAAGTGGCGCGCACGCGTGTGCTGGGCGAGCGAGCGCCCGCCACTTCACCCTGGGCTGTCCACAGCCCAGGATGACCTTAGCCACTCGGCCTTGCACTCGGAGAGCCGGGTGTGGGTTCCCGCTCCAAAAGGGTCGGATCTCAAGATGTCAAACCACTCCCTGGTTTGACATAAGCACCCTTCGTGCTAACTCCTTACTTGACATGCGCATGGCTGTGCACGGCCACACGTGGGTTCGTGCACCTGCAGGGCCTGAGACTGCTACTGCTGGGGGCCATGCCCTCCCCTCCACCCAACGGAGGGGCTTTGGTGAGGTGCCTGTGGCCCGTGCTGCTGCTTGGCGCCCACCAAGTGACTGTAACATCCAGTGACGTGACTGTAACATCTAGTGACTGTAACATCCATCATAATCATAAGTGTGGGTGGCGCTACCGAGGGCTACTTTTTGAAGCTTGACCTTTTGGTGGGCCCTGTGCCCGCTGTCTTCTAGTCCCGCTGGAACTTTGGAACTGATTGTGACCGCCGGCAGTGTACTTTGTAACACTACTCTCTCCCCTCTCACCTCATTGTAAACGATGTGCAAGAGCAGCTCCGAGGCGTCCCAAGCCATTATGTCAACGGAAAAGTTTTCGAAGCAGCGCGAGGACATTGACCGGTTCCCCTTCCAGAGCCAAGGGGGGCAGTGCAGGTGTGGTGCAAGGCTATGCAGGGGCTGTACTTGCCTCCACGCATTGCTCATGCACCGTGAGTGCAGTGCTGGTAGGGGCACAGAAGGTGGGGTGCTGTCCCCTGGGGGACACAGCTCAAGGCGGGGCCGGCGGGGCCGGCGCCTGCCTTCAACGTGACGGGGGATTTTGTCAGCCCGTGCGTTCCTTGCCTTCAAGAACTCCCACTCTCACCTTGAACCACTTGAGCTTGTATGTTGTGTGTGTTGTTGTGGTCGATGAGCTGATCAGCAATCAGTAGTGCTGTGGCTGCGGCGGGTGTGTGCATCCCGCGTCCCGTGGTTTGGGGGGGGGCCTTCTGGTTCCTTATACCTGGGGCCCCCAACGAGGGATTGAGTGAGGAGGCTGAACTGTGGTGAATGGTCGGCTGGCACGCTGTTTGGCCTTTCGGGGTCTTCCGGTCGCGTACATGTAAAAACTGAAAAAAAAATCTGTGGTGCAGCTCGCTTGGCACCCACCGCCGAGTGTGAGTGGCATGACCGAGGGATTCCCCTGCTTTTAACGACACGTCTTTGGTCTGAAGTTCAGACTCTGAGCTGCTCTTCCCAAGTCCTGCTGAAGCTTTGGGACCACACATGAAGCCGCCAGCAGGGTTGCACGGCACGTGGCACCGTACCACGGTAACGTACCACGTACCGGTACCGGTCAGGACGCTGCCCCCCCCCCCCCCCCCAGTGCGCACGTACCGTGCAGCCTTGGCCGCCAGCTGCGGGAGATAATCATCACCTCTCTATCAACTCTCACGAATAAAAAAATCACTTATTAGCCAATCAATTAGCCAATCAATCTGGGATCACCGACCTATGTACGACAATCTCTGCTCCTTGCTCTCAGGAGGGGGGGGGGAGGGGTCACACCGGGCAGGCCTCGAGATATCAAGAGGTACGTCGCGGCGGCCCCCACGCGACTGTAAAATCACCATCATCAACTCATCATCATCATCATTATCACCATCAGCATCATAATCAACTCACCACCACCACCACTCGCAGCCCCCTCATTTTTGGCAAACCGTCACGCTGCAACCGACACCGTTGACCGATCTCGAGGGTCGCGTCATTGTGGCAGCCACTGGCACAGCTGTCAACTCATCATCACCACCAAAACAGCACACCCTGCCCTCATGGGCGCCCCGCCCCGCATGTGCAAAGGAGTTGTGCAGTGTAGTGCTGCTGTGACTGGCCTAGCGCGGCCTGTCACATCTCACATCTAACAGCGGCCCTGCAAACGATGCCGGAGCAAGGGCGCCTGGAGCCCTCACTGCCCGCAAGCCGAGGCGCTGCAACCGACACCGTTGACCAATCTTGAGAGGAGTGTTGATGATGGATTTTACAGTCGTGTGTGGTGCACGTATAGGCTAGCTAACAGGCAGCGTATTCGACCTTGCTCGGCATAACAGTCGTGTGTGGTGCACCTATAGGTTAGCTAACAGGCAGCGTTATTCGACCTTGCTCGGCGTTCAGTGCCCGAGTGCTACAGACAGGTGGCTGGCCACTGGTGGGGGGAGCTAGTGGGTCGGGGCTGGACCTAGACAGGGCACTCGGCCCCCAGATCTGACTTCCTCCCCATGGGTGCACGGCCGGTTTTATGGGCAGCTCTCGCGAAGTTATCAACTCATCATCACCACCACCGCTCGCAGCCCCCTCATTGCTGGCGAGCCGTGATGCTGCAACTGACGCCGTTGACCATAAACTGCGCCGGGGTGAAGCCAGATGTGAGGCCCGATGATGAAACCACAATCAGGCCCACGTTGACGCGGCCCCCGCTGGCGGGAATCCCTTGCCACGTCTGGGGTGCGCTGGAGGATATCGTGCTGGTGGCCGCACCCTTGGTGAATGTGACGAGCCCCTGTACAGCAACAAGAGAATTCAGACGCAGTAACATCAAAGTGGGCACTGCGGGCACTGTGGGATCTTGAAAGCAGTGAGCTCAGAGCGGGCATGCTGGAGGATGTACCGTGCTGGTGGCCGCGCCCTTGGTGAACAGGACGGGGCCCTGCACAGCGACAAGAGAGTGCAGACGCAGTGATATCAGAGTCGGCGCTGCGGGCACTGTGGGCTCTAGATTGGGCATGCTGGAGGATATCGTGCCATGGTGGCCGCACCCTTGGTGAACGTGATGGGGCTCTGCACAGCAAAAAGGGGATGGGATCATCTCATTGACATGCTTGCTCTCCTAGATTTCCCCCCCTGGGTCCAAAGCCTCAGAATGCTTGTTCTAAGGCCGCGGTGTGTCAGTGAGTGGTCAACCCAGACCTCCCGCAGTTTATATTTGAAATCAGTTGGTCTTACTGGGCCTACGAGTGCTAGTATGCTTAGGCAGTGATGCAGTGCTCTTGGAAGCAGTGAGTGCCGTGGGCGCTGTTGCAAAGGGAGGGCAGGAGGGGGCAGCGAGAAGTCTAGGTAGCTTTGTGCGCCACACTCACACCATGTATAATGACACCCTAGGGGGGTGGTGTGACCCTGGTTAGGGGTTTAAGGTTAAGTGTTCAGGGACATTTTTCGGGGTACAGTTTTACGGGTACATCGTTACTGGTGTCACACACAGGCTATAAAATCCATCATCATCATCATCAGGGAAGATGTAGGACTTTCTGGGTTAAGGGTGGAGGCTTGACGGACGTTCTTAGTGGGGGCGTTTTAGGGTTGCCCACCATGTTCCATGCCGCCCCGTTTCCGACGTAAAAGGGGTTGCTCATCGTGAACGCTCAGCCGAAGGGGATCGCTTTGCTCCCAGTGTTGGTCACAAAGAGGCTGACGGTGGCAACGAAGTTGCTGGGGTTGGAGGGGGGTGCATGCATGCGTGATGATGTGTTTACATGCCACTTCTGGCATTTGAGTGAGAGAGTGAGTGTGTGAGTGAGTGAGCTTGGGTGTGTGCGGGTTGTGAGTGTGTCTGTTTGGTCACAAGGAGGTTGACGGTGGCGACGAAGTTGCTGGGGTGGTGGTGGTTGGTGGTTGCGAGGGGGGCATGCATGAGTTTACAATCCACTTCTGGCTTTTGAGGGAGTGAGAGTGAGTGAGCGAGTGAGTGGGTGAGCTTGGGTGCGTGTGTCTCTGTGTGTGCGTGTGTGTGTGTGTATGCGTGCATGATAATGCAGAGTTTTTCGGGAGAGAGGAAGTTGCTGGGGTGGTGGTTGGTGGTTGCGAGGGGGTGCATGCATGAGTGATGATTAGTTTACAGTCCACTCCTGGCATTTGAGTGAATAATAGTAATGGAGGGAGGGAGTGCGCTTGGGTGCGTGTGTGTGAATGTGTTGGTGTGTGTGTGTGTGTGCATGCGTGTGTGTGTGTGTGTATGATCACGCAGAGGTTTGCGGCAGAGAGGAAGTTGCTGGGGTGGTGGTTGGTGGTTGCGAGGGGGTGCATGCATGAGTGATGATGATTTTACAGGCCACTTCCGGCATTTGAGTGAGGGAGAGTGAAGGAGTGAGGGAGAGAGTGCGCTTGGGTGTGTGTGTGGGGGGTGAGTGTGTGTGTGTGTGGGGGGGGGGGGGGTCATGCAGAGAGGAAGTTGCTGAGGTGGTGATGGTTGCAATGGAGTGCATGGGTGAGTGAGTGAGCGTGAGTGATGGGGTGCAGAGTAAGTGCATATTACGTGCATAGTTTGTGAGAGCGCATAGTGTGTGAGCGCATGCATGTTAACATATGTGCGCGCGTGCATGCAGATGGAGGGGGGAGGGGGACATCAGTGCCCAGGTAGGTAGGGTGCTGCTGATGCTCACCCCTTGTCCATCCACGCACTCGCGTAGACCGCCTCGACAGCACAGCGCAGACCAGACAATGTGTCCGGAGGTGGTGGTGAAAGAGTTGCGGGGGGTGCGGTGGCGGGAGGTTGGGGCGGGGTTGGGCTGGACAGGGGTGGGGGTGGGCTGGAAGCGGGAGGTGAGGCGATAGGGGCCGGCGGTGGGGAGGCACGTGGGGGCGGTGGGGGGTGGGGAGGTGGTAGGGGGCGGTGGGGGTGAAGCGCTTGGGGGCGGCGGCAGGGGGGGAGGGCTGGGAGGAGGGGATTGGGAGGCGCCGGGAGGAGGGGAGACCTGGCTCCCCCCCAGTGGCGCAGTGGCATCAGTGTAGCACGTGCCGGCACCAGCGGACGCGTCGAGCCACGGGGGGGAGCTCTGGGGGGTCAGAGGCGGCGCGGTGTCGGCACCGGCTATCGTCTGGTAGTTCACCCGGCTTCCGCACATGATGTGGCCAGCGCTGATGGCCCGCTGTGAGTAGAGCGTGGAGGACACTGGCGCCCACTGCTGCAGGGTGAGGTTGAGCAGGAACTTGTAGGCGTAGCGCAGGACGGTGCCGCTGGCCGGGAGGGCGGAGACGACTGAGCAGCCGCCTTTGTTGAGCGGGTTGCTCTGAGTGAGCACGGCGTTCACGCTGAGGCCGTTGTCGAGCAAGACGCTGCTGATGAGGTTGTAGAGTGACGGGCACAGGGTGCCCTCCACGCTGTGGGCCAGCAGGCGGCAGGCGGAAATGATTCAGAAATGGGGGCAGCACTGGGGCCAAGCAATAAGTCAGCAATGAGGGCAGCAATGAGGGTGGCTATGGATTGATACCAGGGGCAACATGGGGGCAGCAGTGGAGCCAGCAGGCGGCAGGCGGCAATGGGTCAGCAATGGGGGCAGCAATGCGGCCAGCACTGGGGGCAAGAATGGGCTGGCAACAGGGGCAATACTGAGTAAGCAATGGAGCCAGCAGGCAGCAGGCCAGCAGGCAGCAATGAAGGCAGCAGTGGACTGGCACCAGGGGCAGCAATGTAGCGATGGAGCCAGCGGGCGGCAGGCGGCAATGGGTCAGCACTGGGGGCAGCACTGGCAGCAATGAAGGCGGCAATGGATTGGTACCAGGCGCAACATGGGGGCAGCAGTGGAGCTAGCAGGAGGCAGGCGGCAATGGGTCAGCAGTGGGGGCAGCACTGGGGCCAAGCAATGGGGGCAGCGCTGGGGCCAAGCAATGGGGGCAGGAATGGGTCGGCAACAGGGGTAGCAATGTGCAATGTAGCCAGCAGGCGGCAGGCGGCAATGGGTCAGCACTGATGGCAGCACTGGGGCAGCCATGCAGGCAAGAATGGGTTGGCAACAGGGGCAATAATGGGTAAGCAATGGATCCAGCAGGCAGCAGGCGGCAATGAGGTCAGCACCGGGGGCAGCACTGGGGCCAAGCAATGGGGGCAGGAATGGGTTGGCAACATGGGAGCCAGCAATGGGTCAGCACTGGGGGCAGCACTGGGGTAGCCATGCAGGCAGGAATGGGTTGGCAACAGGGGCAATAATGGGTAAGCAATGGATCCAGCAGGTGGCAGGCGGCAATGGGTCAGCAATGGGGCACCCATGAAGGCAGCAATGGGGCAGGGACGGGGGCAGTGATGGGCTCGCAACAGGGGCAGCAATGTAGCCATAGAGCCAGCAGGCGGCAGACGGCAATAGGTCAGCAGTGGGGGCAGCAACAGGCCAAGCAATTGGGGCAAGCACTGGTGACCATTCTCCTGGCCGGGAGGTGGCAGTATGTTCTGGCATCCCCTCACATCGCAAAAAGTGGCACCACAACCCTACCACACGCCGAGCGCGGTCTTACGCGCCTCAAGGTGAGGATGACCGACTGCAACCTCCATCATCAGCATCAGCACCATGACATAACAGGCTTGAAAGGCATGCAACGCTCTGCCAGCACCTCACCTGGCCATGTTGAGTTTGGTGTTGCCAGCAATGATCGCGCTCACCCACAGCTGGTACGTGAGCTGGGAGGAAGTTGATGAGCCCGCGGGGGGCGGTGGGAGGGGGCTGGGAGGAGGCAACGAGGCCGTGGGGGGTGGCGGGGGGGAGGCGCTTGGAGGAGGCGGCGAGGCCACAGGGGGTGGCGGACGCGGCGACGATGGCGTCACTGCACCAGCGCATGCGGGATCGGCCGTGTCAATGCTGCGGCAGTGGGGCAGCAGGCAGGGGGGGGGGGCAGGGGGCAGGTGTCAGCGGAGCAGCAGGAGCAGCAGTAGCAACAACAACAGCGGCAGCAGCAGCGGGCAAGGGGAAGAGGGCGGGGTGTCAGACATCAGCGGTGCAGCTGCAGCAGTGGCTATCGGGCAGGCAGGCAGGCAGGCAGGCAGGCAGGCAGGCAGGCAGGCAGGCAGGCAGGCAGGCAGGCAGGCAGGCAGGCAGGCAGGCAGGCAGGCAGGCAGGCAGGCCAGGCCAGGTAGGCAGGCCAGGCAGGCAGGCCAGGCAGGCAGGCCAGGCAGGTCGGCCAGGCAGGCAGGCAGGCAGGCAGGTCGGCAAGCAAGCAGGCAGGCAGGCAGGCAGGCAAGCAGGCAGGCAGGCAGGCAGGCAGGCAGGCAGGCAGGCAGGCAGGCAGGCAGGCAGGCAGGCAGGCAAGCAGGCAGGCAGGCAGGCAGGCAGGCAGGCAGGCAGGCAGGCAGGCAGGCAGGCAGGCAGGCAGGCATGCAGGCAGGCAGGCAGGCAGGCAGGCAGGCAGGCAGGCAGGCAGGCAGGCAGGCAGGCAGGCAGGCAGGCAGGCAGGCAGGCAGGAAGGCAGGCCGGCAGGCAGGCAGCCAGGCAGGCAGGCAGGCAGGCAGGCAGGCAGGCAGGCAGGCAGGCAGGCAGGCAGGCAGGCAGGCAGGCAGGCAGGCAGGCAGGCAGGCAGGCAGGCAGGTAGGCAGGCAGGCAGGCAGGCAGGCAGGCAGGCAGGCAGGCAGGCAGGCAGGCAGGCAGGCAGGCAGGCAGGCAGGCAGGCAGGCGGGCAGGTAGGCAGGCAGGCAGGTGGGCACCAGCTGGCCCATGCAGCTGCAGCAGGGTTGCAGCACGAAGCAAGCTCCAAACTGAAGCAGCCCTCAAAACGCCCCTCCCCCCCCCCCCGCACACACACAAACTCACAGCCCGTTGCAGTCGTTGTCAAGCCCATCAGAGCACGTGCCACTTGCAGGCGTCTCCTCACAGAAAGATACGTCCGCAGACGTGGCCCCGGGGGACAGGGCATTGAACCGGATTACCTGCATGACAAGGGGGAGACGGGCAGAGGCGGCAAGCGTGCAGTGAGAGAGGGTGTGTGGGCATACACGCAGAAAGATACGTCCGCTAGCGTGGACCCGGGGGACAGGGCATTGAAACGGATGACCTGCATGACAAGGGGGAGAGGGGCGGAGGGGGCAGGCATGGAGTGAGGAAGAGAGTGTGTGTGAGTGGGTGTGTCACGGGCAGGCTCCTTGATCACATGCCCTGGGATGACAATTGTGACGCGTTGTGGCTGCTTCCTAAACCAGCAGACCAAGGCACACGTCAGTCTCCTTGACCACGAATCCCGGGAGGAAGATTTCTATGGCTGCTGACTACACCAGCAACCCAAGACACGCACCAGGCGTGCAGCAGTCTCCTTGATCACGGATCCCACGTTGAAGCCTGCGCCCGCGTTGCTGCTGCCGGGGATCATGCCCAGGTAGAACGGTGGGATGCCGTCGGACTGCGACACGCTGCTGGAGGTGTGCATCTGCGGTGACATGTGTGTGTGTGTGCGTGTGTGTGTGTGTGTGTGTGTGTGTGCATGTGTTCTTGTTGGTCTGTAAGTAGACGACGTCTGTGGTGCGCGTCACATCATGCTCTAGCTAGGTTCAGGATGGGGCTCCATGAGCTGCAGATAGAGCGGGGGCGCTACGCCGTGGCGGGACAGAGGCAGCGACGCTGCCAGCGGGCGTGCTGTTGATGCGGTGGGCTAGAGGATGAAGCACACATGGCATTTGAGTGCCCTGCCTATGAAGAGGCACGGGTGCGGGCCCACAGCCTGTTTCGGTCCATCCCTCACCCCGAGGAGGCCGATTTAGATGAGCGGATGCGGGAGTTTATGAATCCTCGGCCAGGCCAGGAGAACCCCAGGTTCTGGCACGAGTTGGCTGACTTCCTTGTCGCCTGTTTTGAGACACGCACCGCGTGCACAGCAATCATGATGGCAGATGGCATGCTAGGGGTCTAATTTTGACAGCTGCCATCCTCTTTCCTAGGGTCTAATGCGCCATCAAAGGTGTCCGACGGACTGTAAAATCGACCATCATCACATCATGTGTGTGTGTGCGCGCAAGCGTGTGTGTGTGTGTGTGGTCGATTTTACAGTCTTGTTGGACGCCTTTAATGGCGTATTAGACTTGTGCTTGCGCACTCAATCCCTGATGCAGGCAGATACTATCACCCGCACTAGTCCACTCAGTGGATACACATTGACTGTGTCCATCCCACTAGCTCTAGTACATGTGGTCGCGCCGTGCGTCTCTGTTCGGGGGAGCCAGCCTGGCCACCCTCCTCCTCCTCCGTTCATCACGTGGCGCACGCCCGACATGCCGCCAGCCTCTATGCATGGCGCTTGCGCTGCGAGGGCGCTTGCTGCCAGTGCACCTCCGTCGTCATGTGTCTCATGCAAGTAAGATTCGCCCTGCATGGAGACCCTCCATGCAGGTCACTGAAGTGCCCCGCGATTCGTGCCGTAGCTGCAGTCCGTAGGCCGAAGCCGTCGCCGCAGCCGATGTCAGTAGCCGTGGCCATAGCCGTGGCCGATGCAGATGCAGATGCCCTGAGGGCGGACGTGTAGCCTATGCGATGTGAGTGCAGATGCAGGATGTCCCTAGCCGTAGCCGAAGCCTTAGCCGATGTCAATCAATAGCCGATGCCCATAGCCGGTTCCCTGGCTGTAGCGTAGCTGCAGCCTCTGCCCGGTGCCGGTGCCCGTGGCTGCATGGGGGTACCGACGATGGCGGCGCCGACTCCTGCCAGCAGCCCGCCCTCCGTCCCCGCATGCCTCGCAGTTGCCTGCCGTATGACGCCGTGCCTCAATCAGCCACTAGCGCTCTGGATCAGGGCAAATCGGCGACATAGCCGATTTTCCAAAACCCAGAGTCGCTCACGCTGCAGCAGCACCCTGTCAGCCCAGTTGGTCCGCCATTGGCGGCGTCGGGGCGGGAGCCCCCGACGATTTTGACACCACTTGAAGTTTTGTGTGTGTGTGTTTGTGCGGAAGAGGTGTCGAGGCAAGGGGTTCTTGTGTGCATGTGTGGTGGTCGATTCTACAGTGTTATCGGACGCCTGAGATGGCATGTATGTGTGCATTTGTGTGTGTGTGTGCGTGTATGCGCGTGTGTGTGTGTGTGTGTGTGTGTGTGTGTGTGTGCGTGTCCACGGCTTGAGGTGTGCACCTGCAGTGATGGGGTGGGGTGGGAGGGGGGAGTCGTAGAGGTTGGTCGTCCTGAGTGTGTGTGTGTGTGTGTGTGTTTGTGTGTACACGGCAGGAGGTGTGCACCTGCGGTGATGGGGCGGGATGGGAGGGGGGGGCGTGGGGGCTGACCCTCTTGAGGCGTGCGTGCATGTGTGTGTGTGTGTGTGTTTGTGTGTGTGTGTGTGTGTGTGTGTGTGTGTGCATGCATGCATGCCATGCCATGCCATGCCATGCCATGGCATTGTAGTTATGGTCATTGTGTTTGAGAGGGAGTTGCAGAGAGCGTCAGAGAGACAGACAGGGAGAGAGACAGACTGAGAGAGAGAGTTGGACAGAGCGAGACACAGAGAGAGGAGCAGTGTGGTGGGCCAGGTCCCACACATACGCACACATGCACACACACACACACACACGCACACACACACACACACACACACACACACACACACACACACACACACACACACACACACAAGCACACACACACACACACAGGCGTCCAACAAGACTGTAGAATCGACCACATACACACACCACCACCACCACCGTATCCCCACCGAGAGCTTGTCCTTGAAGAAGCTGTCGATGTTTGCATTGTAGCCGCAGTTCGTCTTCAGGGAGAGGTAGTACGAAGGGAGGCCGGCAACGTACGCCCAGTCGGGAGATATCTGCGCACACGGTGAAATGCACGCACGTGTATGGGCATGAGGGGCTGCCCAGTCAGGTGACCAGTCGGCCGCCCTCGTACCAGGAGGCAGATGGTAAAAGATGCCGGACGGACTGTACAATCGACCACCACACACACAGTTACAGTTACATCGGCTTTCCAGCAAAGACTACCTCTAGTCCTAGTACCACCGCCTAGACCCAAGTCCAGTTCTGGCCCTAACAATTACTTGTGAGGGGCGGTAGCCACCAGCCGGCTGCCTGCCAACGTGTAGTCCCAGAGCAAAAAGGAGAGCTATTGTGCGACGCCTCCAAAATAGGTCCTAACTGCTTCTAGGGGATAGGGGGTCAAGTGGCGCTTGCCAATCTACTTGACCGCCGTGGTGGAGGGGCCGGCGCCTGAGGGGCAGCCGGACCGTACACCACGGCTCTCCACCCGACCCTATCCTGAGCACGCTCAAACGCCGTGTCCGAAAAAGTCTTCCAATCAGAACGAGTGCCACTAGTTTCGCCTAGCTGCTGAATCAGTAGCTTAAGAAAATAGTGTCGGGAGGAGGCTGGAGGCCGGCCTTGCTGCCGAGCCACATCCATTGTGCAGTCAAAAGTCGTTCGAGGAAGACGAGAAGCCGGCATGCGCATCACATGGCCTAGCCACTGCATTGATCGCTTTGCCACAAGGCTCTCAATTGGCTCAGTGTCGCACGCCTGCCGAATATAAGTTAATCTGTGCCGGTCGACCAGGCGCAAACCCAGAATGCGACGAAGGCAGTTAGAGTGGGCAACCTCCAATCGAGTCAGTTGTGTCACACACCTTGACAGAATTGGTGTCGGTGAGCTCAGCAGCTGGGATGGAGTAGCGGTGCCACAGTCCCCCCTACTCACACACACACACACACACACACACACACACACACACATGCACGCGCGTGCGTGCACACACACACACACAAAAACCATGCACACTCACGCACACGCACACTCACACACACTCACACCCACCCACGTGCACACACACGCACACACCTTGACAGTATTAGTGTCAGAGAGCTCAGCAGCTGGGATGAAGTAGCGGTACCACACGCCCGGCGACGTGTTGGCAGATGTATGGATCGCGAGCTCCTTGTACCAGCCAGCATTGATCGCCTGGGGGGCATTGAGGCAGCTGCGTAGTAGCCACGTGTGTGGGGGGAGGGTGGAAAGTTGGGGGAAGGGGGCCCAGGTGTGGACGAGCTCCTTGTACCAGCCGGCACTGATCGCCTGGGGGGCGTTGAGGCAGCTGCGCAGTAGCCGTGTGTGTGGGGGAAAGGGTGGGAAGATGGGGGGTTGGAAGTTGGGGGGTGGGGTGTAAATGTGTGGATGGCGAGCTCCGTGTGCCAGCCAGCCCGGACCGCCTGGGGGGCATTGAGGCGGCTGCGTAGTAGCCGTGTGTGGGGGGGGGGGGGAAGTTGGGGGGGGGGAGCTGGGAGGGGGTGGTGCACGAGGTGTGGATGGCGAGATCCTTGTACCAGCTAGCCTGGACCGCCTGGGGGGCGTTGAGGCAGCTGTGTAGTAGCCGTGTGTGTGGGGGGGGAGGCTGGGAAGTTGGGGTGTGTGGGGAGTTGTGTGTGTGGGGGGGGCACGAGGTGTGGGGGGCGAGCCCCTTTTGTACCGACAAGGATCACCTGGGGGGCGTTGAGACAGCTGCATAGGAGTGGCCGCGTGCGGGGGTGCGAGCATATGGGGAGTTGGGGGGGAGGGGGGGAGGGGGGGACCGCTGGCTAACACTGCTAAGGAGCTAATGAGGCATCTCCTCCAAAATCTCCTCCTCGGCAATATACACGCTGAGGCGTGTGCGTGTCTCCCCCCCCCCCTGGCACCAGTCACCATGCTGAGACGTGCACCCAATCGGTCAGGCACACCCCCTCCCATCCCCCCCCACCCCACCCTCCACCTGGATCCCTCCCTGCTGCACCCCTCAGGCACTCACGCACGCTTTCCCATGCACCCAATCGGCCAGGCGCACCGCCTGCCACTCATCCCCCCCCACCCCACCCTCCACCTGGGTTCCCTCCCTGCACCCCTCAGGCAGTCACGCGCGTTCCGACGTGAACCCAATCGGTCAGGTGCATCCCCTGCCACTCATCCCCCCCCCCACCCTCCCCGTGGGTCCCCTCCTGCACTACTCAGGCACTCATGCACGCTCGGACGCACACCCCATAACTCTCCCCCCTTTGGACCCTTGCACGGGTCTTGAAGTTGCACATCTCTTTGACTCCCCTCACCCCGCCCGCTGAGTGACCCTTGCACGGGCCTTGAAGTTGCCCCCCCCATCACCCCCCCCACCCCACATTGAGTGACCCTTGCACGGGGCTTGAAGTTACACCTCGCCATCACCCCCTTCCCATTGAGTGACCCTTGCACGGGCCTTAAAGTTGCACCTCCCCATCACCCACCCTTACCCCCCGTTGAGTGACCCTTGCACGGGGCTTGAAGTTGTACCTCTCTTTCACTCTCCCTCTCCCACTGCCACTGCCACTCACGCGTGCTCAGACGTGCACCCTACGAGCAGCCACAACCCACTTCTCCCCCTCCGGCTGCCCTCTCTGCGCGTCCCCTCCCTGTACCCTCTCAGGCACTAACGCGCGCTCGCCCATGCACCCCATGGGGGGCACGAGCAGTCACGCCCCCCCCCCCTCCGGATGCCCTCTCTGCGCGTCCCCTCCCTGGACCCTCTCAGGCACTCACGCGCGCTCGGATGTGCACCATATGGGGCACGAGCAGTCGCCGTACTCCCACGTGGCACTGCTCGAGTGTGGGAATTGGAGCGTGTGACCGAGCTCATGGAAGATGGTGTTGAGTCGCTTCAGTCTGTGTGGGTGTGTGGAGGGGGTAAGGTTTTATTAAGGTTGAGGGTTTGCGGTTTAGGGTTTGAGGTTTAGGGTTAAGGGTTTAGGGCTTCATGTTTACGGTTCAGGAGCAGGAGGGGGGACCACAATCGAGCCCCTCTATGGGGTAGTGTGGAGGAAGGAAAGCCCAGGGTGAGAGGTGCATGTGCATTTGTGTACATGCATGTGTGTGTGCATGTGCATGTGTGTTCGTGTTCGTGCTCATGTGTGTGTGTGTGTGTGTGTGCATGTGAGTGTGTGTGTGCGTGCATGCAGAGCACCCCTTCAGGAATCACTCACTAGTCGTAGCATGTGTGTGTGTACGTGTGTGTGTACAAGCGTGTGTGTGTGTGTGTGTGTGTGCGCTTGTGTGTGTGTGTGTGTGTGTGTGTGCACGTGTGTGTGTGTGTGTGTGCACGCACGTGAACAGCAACCTGCTAGGGAGCACTCACTGGTCGAAGCATGTGCGTGTGAGTGCATGCATGCATGTGTGGGTGCGTGTGCGTGCATGTGCACACTTGTGTGTGTGTGTGTGTATGTATGTGTGTGTTGAGGTTATTCACCCTCATGTTGGCGCACAGTTGGTCAATCACCTCCAAAAGGAATCCCCTCAATGATGACCAGTGTGCGTGTGTGACTGTGTCCGTGTTTGTACCACCCCACTATGTGTGTGTGTGTGTGTGTGTGCGTGCATGCGTGTTTGTGCGTGCGTGTGTGTGTGTCTGCGTGCGTGTGTGTTTGTGCATGCGTGCATGCATGCATGCACGTGCACACACACCCTCCCGGGGAGCACTCACTGATCATATCGCACCCACGCATCGCAGAATTCGCCGCGGCATCCAAACGACGCGATGCCCAGCCATGGGCAGATGGGGGACGGTGCAAACACCAGCCGCCTGGTGTGTGTGCGTGTGTGTGTGTGTGTGTGCGTGCGTGCGTGTGTGTGTGTGTGGGTGAGTGTGTGTGTGTGTTGTACAGTCCGACATCCATCCATCACTTTACTGCCTTTGCATTGGAAAGCCGCTGTGACTACTGTCACTGCCATCCATCGCCTCGGTCTCGCCCCTAATCTTAGTTCACGGGGTTGTACGGGTCCAACGCTTTTCAGTTATAAATATCCGACTTTGGGGGTAGACTGATCCTTGGTTGAAGGGTGGGGGGTGGGGGTGACTCTCACCCTGTTTTTGTGCAATAATAAAAAGCCGTTGTGTGGGTGATACGGCCCCGTGACCTTTGACCCATCTCTGGAATGCATTGATGGCGTTGGGGTCGCCTGTCCTCAGCTGTGAGGCACGGGTGCAAAGCGCGTGTGTGTGTGTGTGTGTGTGTGTGTGTGCATGTGCATGTGTGTGAGATGGCAGGTGGTGGTGATAAGCTGGGAGACCTTGGTGTACACATGTACTATACATGATGTATACAGAAGCACACACATACAAAACACACAATCACACCAACACACACACCCTACACACAAAGACACACACGCGCGCACACACATCCACACCCACACAAGCTCCCAATACGTCGTGCTGCTTCTGCCCCCACTCCTGCATTGCTTACAGGTCCGAAAAGTGGCAGCAATCAGACACAAGCAAACACATGCACACACTAGCATGCACACACACACACACACACACACACATGCATGCACGCATGCACACACACACACACGCACACACGCACACACGTGCCCACACACGTTCCCATACCTCATACTGCTTCTGCCCCCACTCCTGCATCACATACAGCTCCGAAAAAACGTAGGTCCTCGTCATGTCGTACGCAATGTTTGTATACGCCGTGCGCCCGATCGATGGCATGGGCGTGTCCATCAGGTCGACCACGATGTTGTCGCCGGGTCTAGATTCGAAACGGCAAGCAGGTACATGTGTGTGTGTGTGTGTGTGTGTGTGTGTGTGTGTGTGCAGGGGTAGGCTGTGCGCCAGATTGACGGCATGGGCGTGTCCAACAAATTGGCCATGATGTTGTTGCCGGGCCTAGATTAGAAACAGCAAGCAGGCGTGTGTTTGTGTGTGTGTGTGTTTTTGTGCGTGTGTGTGTGGTGTGTGTGGTCGATTTTACAGTCCGTCGGACACCTTTGATGGCGCATTAGACCCTAGGAAAGAGGCCGGCAGCTGTCAAAATTAGACCCCTAGCATGCCATCTGCCATCATGATTGCTGTGCACGCGGTGCGTGTCTCAAAACAGGCGACAAGGAAGTCAGCCAACTCGTGCCAGAACCTGGGGTTCTCCTGGCCTGGCCGAGGACTCATAAACTCCCGCTTCCGCTCATCTAAATCGGCCTCCTCGGGGCGAGGGATGGACCGAAACAGGCTGTGGGCCTGCACCCGTGCCTCTTCATAGGCAGGGCACTCAATTACCATGTGCGCCTCATCCTCTAGCCCACCGCATAGGCAGCACGCCCGCTGGCTGCGTCGCTGCCTCTGTCCCGCCACGGCGTAGCGCCCCCGCTCTATCTGCAGCTCATGGAGCCCCATCCTGAACCTAGCTAGAGCCGTGATCCGGGCAGCACTGTTCAGCCCTGAGCTCAACAGGGCCGGCGGCTCGCTGTCGCTACCCGCCATCCACCGCATGTAGGTCAGCATCTTAAAGCCGCGCGACCACTCCTCAGGTACATCTCGCACGGTAGTGCCGCTTGGCAGCGCCGGTGTGCTTGTCGCGGCGGCCAGCCACGCCGCGGTCGCCACGTCCAGCAGGTTGGTGATGCGTACGGGTCTCTCCTGGTCCCACGCCAGGGTGTGCCCCACAGTTCCGAGGCACACCTGCAAGCGTGCCGCCCAGCATGTCCCCCCCGCTTCCGCCAGCCCCCAGCTCTCCCGCATTGCATCTTTAAGCAGGTCACCGTCAGGCCGCCCTCGCGCCTTATCCCAAAAGCGCGTCGCCTGGCGCAGCCAATCTGCCGCCAGCGGCCGCCACCCCGCCTCCCGCGCCAAAATCCCCAGTTGCTGCCCGTTGCTGCGGACTCCTAGGGACGCACGGGTAAATTGCAGAAGCACTTCCTCCAGGGTGCGCCATCCGTCGCGTGCGGCCTTAGCGCCCCTCCCACTCCTGCCTCTCTCCCACCGTCCGCCCGCCCCGGCAAACACGCCCCCCCCAGCATCCGCCATCATCGCAGGGCCCCACACCTCACACCCGTAATTTAGCACAGGCCGTACTTGCGTGTCGAACAGGTGGGCCTTAATGCCAATATTATTAAGGCGTATCATATAGCATCTGCGAGTTGGCGCGTATCTGGTGCGCTGGCCCCTAGAGCGTCGGGTGCCCACGTCCCCCCCCACTGCCCGCCGGTGGTGAAAGAGCATGCCCAGATATGGGAACTCGTGTGTCATGGGTAGATCTGCTCCTGCAAACTTCAGCGTTACCCTCCCCCCTGCCGCCCCGACTGGGCAGAACTGGTCATTGAACACCACCCCTTCTGACTTCTTAACGTTTACTGTTAGTGCGCGCGTGCCGCAAAAGGCGTGCAGAGTATCTAGCATGCGTTGAAGCACTTCGGGTGTCTCTGCCAGCAGCTTCAAGTCATCAGCGTACAGCAGCAGCCGTAGTAACCGCCCCGCCATCTCCACCCCATCACCCGGGAGCTCTGCGTCTAGTACTCCCTCTAATGCGTCAATAAAAAGCCCAAACAGCAGCGGTGACAGTGGGCCGCCTTGCATGACCCCCTTGTGTGAAGGAAACGCGGGTCCCACTTTCCCATCGATGCGCACACACATTGCGGACCCATCGTACATGGCAATCAGCGCCGCCATGAACTCCCCATGTAACCCCAGGCTCCTAAGGCACTCCCAAAGCAATGGGCGGTGCACGCAATCGTAAGCCTTCCTGAAGTCAATAAAGGCGGCGTACAGCGGTTTGCGCTGGAGGCCGCTCTTCTCAATAAGTTGTTGCAGGATGAAGGCATTATCTGGGGTCCCCCTCGTCTTCCGGAAGCCTGCCTGGCCCCGCGCCCGGTACCCCTCCCATTCAGCTAAGGCGTCCAGCCTGTTCATAAGCACGAAGCTGTATAGCTTGGCGAGGGCATTCCCCACCGTGATCCCTCGGTAATCGTCCCGCACGTCTAGGCTGCCTTTCGGCTTTGGCACCGGCGTGGTTGCCCCCAAGTGCCATGCAGTCGGGTACCCCTCACGGAAGACCCGATTGAGCAGGTGTGTGATGGGACCAGCGAGCAGGTGCTCCTCATCCACAGCACCCGTTGCATCGCCCCCCTCCGCCGCCCTAGCCCATGCCCTCTGATAGAACTCTATTGGCATGCTGTTTACGCCTGGGGCTTTGCCCGCGTCCATGCCCATCAGTGCCGCATACACCTCCGCCTCCGTAAATGAATTATTTAGCGCTGCCGCCCGTTCCGTGGCCGTCGTCGTGGGGGGCGCAAACGGGGCCCCGCGCCCATGGTCAGTGGCATCATCCGTGTTGGTCGTATAAGTCGTATGAGTCGTATCAGTGGCGTTAGCATGGTTGTCCCCCATCAAATCCCTAAAATAATCTGTCCACCCCTCCACGTCCCTCAGACCGACCGCCTGACCAGGCAGTTTCACCCGCTGCCAAAACCGCCACGGGTTCCCCTTCCTTTCCTCAATCAGCTCGGAGTGTTCCCGGGCCTCGCTCCGCCTATAGGCCTTCCCTGCCTCTTTGGCGGCCGGTGACTGCGCCCCGTGCGCTCGTTCTGCTTCCCGGCAGGCGCGGCGTGCGTCCTTGCACTCCTGAGTGTACCATATGTTGTGTGGCCGCACCCCCCCGTCCCCGGTCATGGGCCGCACCAAAACCGCACCCACCTCACCCGACGCGTGCAACGCCCGGGCTGCCCGCTCGACCGCGCCCTCAAGGCGGCTGAGCTCCTCATCCACCGTCGGTGCCCCCCGGGCTCCCAAAATATCCGTCATCATCCCCCCCAGGAGCTGTGCGTACGCCCCCTCGCCCCCCTGTGGCCACCTAAACCTGGCCGGCGTTTCGCTCGGGGCGCCGGCCTGAGCCGCAGGTACCGCAGAAGCAGGCTCATAAGTAAGGGTTAGTACTACTGGTCTGTGGTCAAACCTGCCCCCGCCTAGCCTTGGTGGGTGTTGGTGGTGCACGTGTAGGGTAGTGCCCGGCCGTGGTGCCCCCGCGCCACTAAAGGCGAGGTCAGGGGACGCCACAAAGTAGTCGACCAGACTACGTTTTTCCTGCCTCAGTGCATGGTAGGTGAGGGCCCCATGCTCATCCCCCGGTAGGCGACCATTAAGGATAACCATTCCCATGTCCCGGCATAACTGCAGCAGGCGCTGCCCATGCGCGTTGTGCACGCGGTCAGCCGACTCTCTCGGCCCCACCTGCCCTGCCTGCGCGATGTCGCCCTCACGCACCGCAGGGGCGGGCCCCCCATCCCCCCTGTCCCTATCCCTATCATCCTCCTGCCATGTGCGTGCGTTGAGGTCGCCCAGCACGAGGATCTCCCCCTTTGCCCGGTACTTAGAGATGCCCTCTACCAGGGCTGTTATGTGTGCCTCTACTGACAGGTTCCCCCCCTCGAGCAGCAGATACTTGGATTTCGCGTGGGGGATGTACGCGGCGCACGCGTACACGTCCCTAGCGCCCGTGATCGTAAACCAGAGCATCCCAAGCTCGGGCACATCCCGAATTACGCTGAACCTCTCCGTAACAGCATGGCTAACATGCAGCGCAACCCCCCCACTGTCTGATTTGTGGGGGCGCTGGCTGCATGCGAGGCATTTGAATCCTGGGATGGCAGGTGGGGGCTTACCGGAATGCCCGGTTTCGGTGAACGCCACGATGTCCGCGTTTGCCTGCAGCCATTTGGTGAGGGTGGGGTGATTGTGTAAGAGGTCATGTCCCCTCATAATGTTCCAGTTCATGATCCGCAGGCCGCTCAGCTGGGGGGGAGCGTGGTCACGCCGCAGCCCCCCGGGCCCATGCCCCCTCCCTTGCCCCCGTCACCCATGCCGTTCCCGCCCTTGTCCCCACCCCTGTCGTCGCCGCGGCCGCCCGCCGCCGCCGCCGCCGCCGTTGCTGCGACCGCAGCCGCGACCGCCCCCGCCGTCATTCCCGCCCCCGCCGTACGAGCACGTCTGGTAGTAGTTCTCCATTGTGGTTCCCGAGTTGGCGCCGCCGGGGCTGTCCTTGTTGAACCAGAGGGCGTTGAATGCGGGCAGGGTGATGTCGGGGCGGACGCCACTCGAGGTGCTCAGCAGGAAGGTGATGGTGCGCATGCGCGACACGACGGGCGTCTCACCCAGGTATAGGAAATCCAGCTGTTGGGACAAAGGTGGTGGTGAGGAGTTGTGGGTTCAGGGGTCAAGGGTCAAGGGTGTAGGAGCTGTGGGGGTTTTGGTGGTTGAAAGTTATGAGGGCTTGGCGTCTCCCCCGCGAGCAGGGGCGCCCGCCCGCTCTGGCCTCACCTGGTAGTTGTCGACGAAGAAGGAATTCTCCGTGCTCAGGCTGCCTGGCGCGTTTGAGATGGTGAGAGTCGGGTTGACGAGGCGGAGGCGCGTACCTGCGTGTGTGTCACCGAGGGGGCACAGGCACCCGCGCACGTGTGTGCGTGCGTGGGCACGAGCACCCGCGCATGCGCGCGCAGGCACGTGCACACGTGGGACCTGTCCCTCTCCCCCCCCGTTTCATCCCCGCGCATGCAGGCGTGCGTGCACAAATCATATGCTGGGCCGAGCCGGGAAAATGGTCCCGCGAGACCATTTCGTGCGTGTGTGTGTGCGTGCGAGCGTGTACCTCCCCCTCTACCCCACCGGACAGATCTTGGGCACCCACGCTGCCGAGCAACACAAAACAGAGCGTCAGGAGGGGCAGCAGCTGCAGGGACAGGGACGACATCGTGATCCGACAGGATCGATCAAGGATCCAGCAGAGTGCGCTCAGAGTGCGTGCCCGCCTCGCACGGCTCCGTCCTAGACAAAAAAAAGTGTTGGAAGTGTTGAAAAAGTGTGTTCGGCCCATCCCGCGACCGATCGGTCGATCCCGCGACCCCCAATCGATCCCCCCGATCGATCATCTGTAAGGCGTCGCACGCACTCTTGAGCCTGCTTGAGGCTGCTGCGTCTCACTGTTTGTGGCTGGCTGCTTGGCAAAAGCCTGCCTGCCTGTGTTGATTAACAGCGATGATGGCGCCGCGTCCACCACTCCTGCTCTCCCTCCTGGCGCTTGTTGTGTTACTTGGCAGCGCTGGCGCCCAAGACATGTCCGGTGGGGTCGTTGGTGCTGGAGATTGGGAGGGGGGGCGCATTCGCACGCGCACACGCACGCACACACACGCACACTCGACACGCACACATGCACCACTGCCGCAGTCGAGCTCGAGGTCTACGAGATGGACATGGCGGAGTCGACCGCTGGTGGTTGCAGGGCGCGCCGTCGCCCGACCGCGTCTACGTCGCGAGCTACATGGAAGGCGGGCAGCTCAAGCGATCGCAGCTGCTGTTCCGTCAGCCGCGCGAAGACCTCGCATCTGGTGTGTGCGACACTGCACACGCACGCCTGCATGCGCGGGGTTGCAACTGGGGGGGGGGGGGGCAGAGGGACGGGTCCCACGTGAGCGCGTGCCTGCGCGCACGCATGCGTGAAAGCTCGTGCCCACGCACGCACGCACGCGCCCGTGCCCCCGCGATGACACGCACGCAGGTACGCGCCTCCGCCTGATCAACCCGACGCCTACCCTCTCCAGCGCGCCCGGCGGCCTGAG
This sequence comes from Chlamydomonas sp. UWO 241, assembly GCA_016618255.1. Taxonomy (NCBI): domain Eukaryota; kingdom Viridiplantae; phylum Chlorophyta; class Chlorophyceae; order Chlamydomonadales; family Chlamydomonadaceae; genus Chlamydomonas; species Chlamydomonas priscui. Next base: position 199,308 of record VFSX01000073.1, read on the forward strand.
CACGGAAAAATCCTTCTTCGTCGACAACTACCAGGTGAGGCCAGAGCAGGTGGGCGCCCCTGCTCGCGGGGGAGACGCCAAGCCCTCAACTCTGACAACCAAAAACAGCGCAGCCCTACACCCTGAACCACTCACCCCAAAACCCCAAACCCTTAGCCACCACCTTCGTCCTAACAGTTGGAGTTCCTATACGGTAGGGTAGGTGCGCCACTTACGACTGTAAAAAACATCATCATCATACGCTGGCGAGATGCCCGACGCGTCACGCACGCGCACCATCACATTCCTACTGAGCACCTCGAGCGAGCCGTAACCATCACACTCCAAAAACCTGCACCCCAGAACCCTCCACCCCTCACCCCTAAGCCCAAAACCCCTAACCACCACCTTCGTCCCAACAGTTGGATTTCCTATACCTGGGCGAGACGCCCGTCGTGGCACGCATGCGCACCATCACATTCCTACTGAGCACCTTGAGCGAGCCTCAACCACCACAGTCCAAAACCCTGCACCCCAAAACCCTCCACCCTTAACACCTACCCCAAAACCCCCAACCACCACCTTCGTCCCAACAGTTGGATTTCCTATACCTGGGCGAGACGCCCATCGTGGCACGCATGCGCACCATCACCTTCCTGCTGAGCACCTCGAGCGGCATCCGCCCCGACGTCACCCTGCCCGAGTTCAACGCCCTCTGGTTCAACAAGGACAGCCCCGGCGGCGCCAACTCGGGAACCACGATGGAGAACTACTACCAGACGTGCTCGTACGGCAAGACACTCTTCACGTGAGGCATGCGACCCTGGAAGTGCTAGGGCCGCACACACGCACGCTGCCGCCCAACCGCCCACCTGGCCACTGCGCAACTACCTGGCCATAAGCGTTTCTGCTGCAACCCCCGGTCAACCCTCTCTCACCACGCTGCTGCATCGCCGAAACCCCTGCACACACACACACATACGCATGCAACAGCTTGCCGTTTTGACTTCAGGCCCGGCGACAGAGTCGTGTTCAATCTGATGGACACGCCCATGCCACCACCCAGCACCACACCGCTGCATCGCCAAAACCCCTGCACACACACACACACACACACACACACACGCAACTGCTTGCCGTTTCGACTTCAGGCCCGGCGACAACGTTGTGGTCGATCTGATGGGCACGCCCATGCCGGCGATCGGTCGCACGGCCTACACAGACATGGCGTACGACCTGACGAGCACCTGCGGCTTTGCAGAGCTGTACGCAATGCAGGAGTGGGGGCAGAAGCAGTATGAGGTATGGGAGCGTGTGTGCGTGTGCTCATGCATGTGTGCATGTGTGTGTGTGTGTGTCTGCTCGCTGTGGCTTTTTGGAGCTGTATGCGATGCAAGAGTGGGGGCAAAAGTAGTATGAGGTATGGGGGCATGTGTGTGTGTGTTTGTGCGTGGGGGTGTACGTGTGTGCTTGTGTGTGTATGTGTGTGTGTGTGTGTGTGTGTGTGTGTTACGGCCTCATGTAACGCTTGGTTGGTTGGTTGGTTGTGTGTGTGTGCGTGTGTGCGTGTGTGCGTGTGCGTGTGTCTGCTTGCTGCGGTTTCTTGGAGCTGTACGCAATGCAGGAGTGGGGGCAGAAGCCGTACAAGGTATGCACACACGCACGCGTGTGCATGCACGTGTGTGTGTGTGTGTGTCTGTGTGTATCTGTGTGTCTGTGTGTCTGTGTGTCTGTGTGTGTCTGTGCGTGTGTGTGTGTGTCTGCTCGCTGCGGCTTTGCGGAGTTGTAAGCGATGCACGAGTGGGGGCAGAAGTGGTACGAGGTATGGGGGCATGTGTGTGCGTGTGCTTGTATGTGTGTTTGTATGTGTGTGTGCGTGTGCATGTGCACGTATGTGTGTGTGTGGGTGCATGCATGCGTGTGTGCGTGCATGCATGTATGCGTGTGTGTGACCCCCCTCCCTATGTGTGCAACACACGCATCAGGGCTTCCCTGCTATTCGCCGTCTGTCTAGCACACACGCACACGCACATGCACACGCACACACACACGCACAAACACACGCACACACACGCGCACGCCTTATACATCCATGCCCCGCAGCTGAGGACGGGCAACCCCAACGCCATCAACGCGTTCCAGAGGTGGGTCCAGAGCTTAACTCTTTAGCCTAAACCCTTATCCCTAAACCTTTGACCCTCAACCCTAAGCCCTAAACCCCAAACCCCTCACCCCAAGCCCCAAACCCTAAACCCCTCACCCGACACCCCATACCCCAAACCCCAAACCCCAAATCCTAGAACCTAGAACCTAGACCCTAAACCCTTAACCCTCTACCCTTAACCTAAGCCCTAAACCCCAATGCCATCAACGCGCTCCAGAGGTGAGTCCGCCCCCATGATGACGCACCTACAGGCAGCGTATTTGACCTTGCTCGGCATACACCGTCCGAGCATGACAGATGGGTGGCTGGCTACTGGTGGTAGGGGGCTAGTGGGTCGGGGCTGGACCTAAGGTGGGCACTCGGAGTTAGACCTGCTTCCAGGGCTGGATCCTAAAACTAACCTAAAAGGGCCCGATCCTAAAACCCTCAACCCCTAAATTCTCAACCTTGAAGCCGTAAACCCTAAACCAACCTAAACCAACCCAAAACCAACCCAAGCCTTCAATAACCCTAGTTTGCCCTTCAAGCCTTTAATAACTCTAGTTTGATTCTGCGACGCCCATCCTGTGTTGAGAGAGCCCAAATGACGCTCCAGGGAGGGCAAGGGCGATGGAATCACCAAAAGACACCCCCCCCACCCCCCCACCGAAATGCAAAGATCGTATCTCCTTATGTATGAGATTCCGCCAGAATGAAACTCTAGGGGTGAGACAAAGGTGATGGATGGCAGTGACAGTAGTTACAAGTGTGTGTGGTCGATTTCACAGTCCGTCGGACGCCTTTGTGTGTGCGTATGTATGTGTATGTATGTATGTATGTATGTATGTGTGTGTGTGTGTGCTTGTGTGTGTGTGTGTGTGTGTGTGTTGGTTACAACGGCTTTCCAATGCAAAGACGATGGATGGATGGATGTCGGACTGAACAACACACACACAAACACACACAAAGGCGTCCGACGGACTGTAAAATCGACCACACACACACACACACACACACACACACACTCTCTCTCTCTCTCACACACACACACACCACCAGGCGGCTGGTGTTTGCGCCGTCCCTCGTCTGCCCATGGCTGGGCCTCGCGTCGTTTGGGTGCACTGGCGCATTCTGCTATGCGTGGGTGCGCTTCGACCAGTGAGTGGGAGGGGGGGTGCTCTGCATGCGTGCACACACACACGCATACAAACGTACATACATACATAAACACACACATGCATGCACGCGCAAACTCACACACACACACATGCTTTGAGCAGTGAGTGGAGGGGTGTGTGCTCTGCATGTGTGCGCGCACACACATGCATACATACACACGAACATAAACACACACATTCACTCATGCACACACACACACACATGCGTTGACCAGTCAATGGAGGGGTGCTCTGCACACACACACACACATTCACATGACACACATACACACACAGAGTGAAGCGACTCAACATCATCTTCCATGAGCTCGGCCACACGCTCCAGTTCTCACACTCGAGCAGCGCTACGTGGGAGTACGGCGACTGCTCATGCCCCATGGGGTGCACGGGCGAGCGCGCGTGAGTGGCAGGGGGGCAGTGTGTGTGTGTGTGTGTGTGTGTGTGCGTGCCACACGCTCCAGTTCTCACACTCGAGCAGCGCTACGTGGGAGTACGGCGACTGCTCATGCCCCGTGGGGTGCACGCGCGAGCGCGCGTGAGTAGCAGGGTGGCAGTTGGTGGCAGTGGCAAAGTCGAAGTGTGTGTGCACACGCGCACGCGTGCGCACGCGTGGTTAGGGGCATTCAAAAAGGAGGTATAGCGATAGAGGAGGTGCCCCTTGCCCAATGGGGTGAGGGGAAGCGATGGTGGTGGTGGAGGTGGCGGGCGATGGGGGACGGCGACTGCTTGTGCCCATGGGGTGCACGGGCGAGCGCGCGTGAGTGTGTGCGTGTGCACGCGTGCGTGTGCATGCATGTGTGTGTGTGTCTGTGTGTGTGTGTGTGTGTGCGCGCGCGCGTGTGCTGGCTGTGCATGCGCCGGCTGTGCATGCGCCGGCTGTGCGGGGACGGTGCCAAAGATATGCAGGGAGGGGACCCAATGGGGCGGGAGGCGATAGGGTAGCGGGGGTCACCTGCCCAATGGGGTGCACGTCCAAGTGCACGTGAGTGCCTGAGAGGGTCCAGGGAGGGGACGTGCAGAGAGGGCACCCGGAGGGGGGGGGGGCGGTGACTGCTCGTGCTTGATGGAGTGCACGGGCGAGCATGCGTGAGTGTGTGTTTGTGTTTGTGTGTGTGTGCATGAGTGCGCATTTGTGTGTGCGTGTGTGCGTGCGTGCGTGCGTGCATGCGTGTTTGTGCATGTGTGTGTGCGTGTGTGTTCCGGCTGTCTCAATTACCCCCATGCCAGTTCAAAAGGGCTCGCTACCCACACCTCGTGCACCCCACCCAACTTACCCCCCCACCCCCCCGCACACACACATGGCTACTATGCAGCTGCTCAACGCCCCCCAGGCAGTCCGGGCTGGCTGGCACAAGGAGCTCGTCCACACCCCGGCATCTCCCCCCAACTCCCCCCCCGTCCCCTCACACACACACGGCTACTGCGCAGTTGCCTGTATGCCCCCCAGGAGTTCTGGTCTGGCTGGTACAAGGATCTCACCACCCACACCTCGTGCACCCCGCCCCTTCAACTCCCCCCCCCACCCCCAAAAAATCCCCACCCGCCCCCCACACACACACGGCTACTGCGCAGCTGCCTCAACGCCCCCCAGGCGGTCCGTGCCGGCTGGTACAAGGAGCTTGCTGTCCACACATCTGCTAACACGTCGCCGGGTGTGTGGTACCGCTACTCCATCCCAGCTGCTGAGCTCACCGACACCAATACCGTCAAGGTGTGTGATTATGTGTGAATGTGTGTGTGTGTGTTTGTGTAAGTGTGTGCATGCGTGTTTGTATGTATGTGTGTGTGTTGAGGTGGAGTACCCCCTGACCTCCTCAACCACATCAAGCACGTGCGAACGACTGACGCATGCCTGTGTGTGTGTGCATGCATGCGACAGTCTGTCGGATGGCTTACGTTGGCATGAAGTAGACCTGTGCTTGTGCGCCCTGGAAGAGGGACTGGCAGCTGTCAAACTCACCCGTGTGTGTGCACGTATTTCACCGTGCGCGTGGATCTCCCCCACCACGAGGCACTTGAGTGGGCAACCCCTCAACTATGACTACAACTACAACTACAACTACAACTAAAACTACAACTAAAACTACAACTACAACTTCAGCCACAACTAAAACTAAAACTAAACTAAAAGTACAACTAAATTTAAAACTAAAACTACAACAACTCAGCAGCTAACTCCAACCCCTCGTGCCCATACACGTGCGTGCATTTCTCCGTGTGCAGATCTCTCCCACCGGAGCACCCTTTCTGGGCAACCCTGCGTATTACCTCTCCCTCAAGACCAACCGCGGCTACAACGCAAACATTGACAGCTATTTCAAGGACAAGCTCTCGGTGAGGATATGGTGGTGGTGATGGTTGTGTATATGTGTGTGTATGACACAGACATTGACAGCTTCTTCAAGGACAGGCTCTCGGTGAGCACCGATGTATACTTGGTACTGGTGGCGTGTGTGCGTGTGTACTGGTGGCGTGTGTGCGTGTGTGCGTGTGTACTGGTGGCGTGTGTGCTGGTTGCGTGTGTACTGGTGGCGTGTGTGCGTGTGTGCGTGTGTACTGGTGGCGTGTGTGCGTGTGTGCGTGTGTCTTAGCTGGAATGCCATGTAACTGTAACTGTGTGCGTGTGTGCGTGCATGTGTGTGTGAGTGTGTGTGTGCGACGTAAACATCGACAGCTTCTATGGACAGGCTCTTGCTGAGGATATGTTGTTGGTAGTTGTGGTGGTGGTGGTAGTGGTGTTGGTATGTGTGAGTGTGTACGTGTGTGTGTGACCTGGCCCACCACTCCGCTCCTCTCTCTGTCTTTCTGTCTCACTGTCTGTCTCTCTATCTCTCCCCCACACATGCACATGAAAAACATGTATGACTGGCCTGGCTTGGCCTGTCTCCCACGCAGCTGCATAGAGGTGGTTGCCAGGCACACACACACGCACACACGCACACACGCGCACACACACACACACGCACACACACCACAGGTGTGACTGGCCTGGCTTAGCCTGTCGCACCTCTCATGCCAGCTGCATAGAGGTGGTTGCCAGGCACACACATGCACACACACACACATCGCACGTATGGCTGGCCTGGCTTGGCCTCTTGCGCAGCTGCAGAGGTGGTTGTGCCAGGTGAGTGGGAGAGCCTCGACCACAGACTGAAGTGCCATCGACACACACACACACACACACACACACACACACACACACACACACACAAGCACACACACACACACACACACACACGCACACACACATGAACAAGCACCCCGTATCTCACAAGTACACACAAGCACACCCACACAAGCACCCCCCATCTCGCCATCCCTTGCAGCCCACCAACACCACCACCTCAGGTTCACACCTCCAGCCATGCACACACACACACACACACACACACATCACTTCAGGTAAACACACACACATCACCGCAGGTGCACACCTCCAGCCGTGCACACATGCACACACACACATGCGCACACGCACACACACACACACACACACATGAACACGTACACGCCCCCAAGAGTGTCCAACAATACTGTAAAATTGACACCACACACACACACAAGCACCCCTCGCCTCGCCATTCCTTCCACACACACACACACACACATCACCGCAGGTGCACACCTCCGGCAGCTCGTCGCAGTCCGACGGCATCCCACCGTTCTACCTGGGCACCATCCCTGGCAGCAGCAATGCGGGCGCAGGCTATGCCGTGGGATCCGTGATCAAGGAGACTGCCGCGCGCCTGGTGCGTGCCTTGGGTTGCTGGTTTAGGAAGCAGCCACAACAATTGTCCTCCAGGGATTCTTCATCAAGGAGCCTGCCGCTTGCCTGGTGCATGCCTTCAGTTGCATGTTCAGTCAAGAACACCAGTTTTTACAGTTTTTACATGTACGCGCCCGGAGGACCTCAGGGCGTGGGTTAAGGCCTAAGCTAAAAGTCTAGGGGGGCTCTACTGGGAGAACCCGCAAGGCCACGCAGCGCGCCAGCCTACCATAGTCAAGAACACCATACTATGATAGGAGTCTTCCTCCCTGATCAAGGAGCCTGCCGCGTGCCTGGTGCATGTCTTGGGTTGCTTGTTGAGTCAGCAGCCAAAGCAATGCTCCTCCCGGGATTCATGAATCCAGACACGCGCCTGGTGCGTGCCTTGACCTTGGGTTGCTGAAGGACAAAAAAGGTTCAGTTGGCAGCCACAACAATGCTCCTCCAGGGATTCTTCGTTAAGGGGTCTGATGCGCGCCCGGTGCGTGCCTTGGGTTGCTTTTGACTCAGGAACACCATAGGATTCTTCCATCCGTGATCAAGGAGCCTGCCGCGCGCCTGGTGCGTGCCTTGGGTTTCTTGTTGAGGCAGCAGCCATGGCAATGGTCCTCCCGGGATTCATGAATCCAGACACGCGCCTGGTGCGTGCCTTGACTTTGGGTTGCTAAAGGACTAAACAGGTTTAGTCAGGAGCCACAACGATGGTCCTCCTGGGATTCTTCATCAAGGAATCTGTTTCGCGCCTGGTGCATACCTTCAGTTGCTTGTTAAGTCAGCAGCCACAACAATGATCCTCCCGGGACTCTTGATCTTGAGGAGCCTGCCGCGTGCCTGGTGCGTGCCTTGGGTTGCTTGTTGAGTGAGCAGCCACAACAATTGTCTTCCCGAGATTCTTCATCAAGGAGCCCACTGCTTCCCTGGTGCGTGCCTTCAGTTGCTTGTTCAGTCACGAACCCCATAGAAGTCTTTCTCCCGGGATCAAGGAGCCTGCCGTATGTCTGGTGCATCATGTCTTGGGTTGCTTGTTTCGTCAGCAGCCATTCATCCTACAGGGACCCGTGCTCAAGGAGCCTGCCACGCGCCTGGTGTTACACCCAGCACTGATTGATTTGTTATAGCCACGAAAATCTCCCGACATGATGCTCTGTGTGCCCAAGCACACAGCTGCATGCATGGCGCCTCCCCTTGGTCACACGCACACGCACGCACACACACACTCTCTCTCAAACAAAAGCACTCGCTCTCACTCCATGCCTGCCCCTCCGCCTCCCCAACCAATCGCGCAGGTCATCTGGTTTTACACCCTGTCCCCCACAGCCGGGCCCACGTTTGCGGACGTCTCTTTCTGCGTGTATGCGCACACACCCTCTCTCACTGCACGCCTGCCCCTTCGCCCCCCCCCCCCAATCACGCAGGTCATCCGTTTTGATGCCCTGTCCCCCGGGTCCACGTTTGCGGACGTCTCTTTCTGCGTGTACACGACGACTGTGGAGACGCCAGCGAGTGGCACGTGCTCTGATGGGCTCGACAACGACTGCAACGGGCTGTGAGTTCGGGTCGGGGGGGGGGGGGCGGGGGGGGCATCTCAAGGGCTGATCGGGTTGGTGCTTGCTTCCTGCTGCTACTCCTTCTGCATGGCCCAGCTGGCGCCCACCCGCCTGCCTGTCTGCCTGCCTGCCTGCCTGTCTGATCGCCACTGCTGCTGCTGCCTCGCTGATGCGTGCCTGCCACCCCGCCCTCTTCCCCCTGCCCGCTGCTGCTGCTGCTGCTGTTGTTGCTGCTGCTGCTGCTGCTGCTGCTGTTGCTGCTGCTGCTCCTCCTGCCCCTGCTCCTGCTGCTCCGTTGATGCCTGCCCCCACCCCCCACGCGTGCTGCTTCCCTGCCACCCCGCCCTCTTCCCCCTGCCCGCTGTTGCTGCTGCTGCTGCTGCCGCTCCTCCTGCCCCTGCTCCTGCTGCTCCTCTGACACCTGCCCTCCCCCCACTCCACCCCCTGCCTGCTGCCCCTCTGCCACAGCATTGACGCGGCCGACCCCGCGTGCGGTGGTGCGGTGACGCCGTCATCGCCGCCGCCGCCACCCCCCACAGCCTCGCCGCCTCCTCCCAGTGCCTCCCCCCCGACATTGCCCCCCGTGGGCTCGTCGACGCCCTCCCAGCCCACGTACCAGCTGTGGGTCAGCGCGGTCGTTGCTGGCAACACCAACCTGAACATGGCCAGGTGAGGGGGGTTGCCAGAGTGTTGCGTACCTTGTAAGCCTGTAATGTCATGATGATGATGGAGCCTCACCTAAACTTAATAGGTGCGTTGTCTTACTCCGACTCAGTGAGTCTGAGTGGAACAACTGATGATGATGATGGATATTACAGTCTGTGTGACACCAGTAATGATGTATAAGACCGGTGTCGGCGCTAGCGCCCGACACCTTAAACTCAGTTTCAGTGGGAAACTGGCTGGCTACCTGGTAGGGGTGAGGGTAAACCCCCACACGCGCGCACGCACTGGACCTAGACAGGACACTGGGCCCCCAGATCCACCCTATACCACCCAGGTAGTGACAGCAACGCATTGTTGGTGTGCGCCTGTGTTCTACTACTAGTCCCGCCGCCGCCATTGGCTCCAGCAATCTCCTCCATGCCCGCCAGCAATCTCCTCCACGCCCGCCAGCAATCTCCTGTATGCCCGCCAGCAATCTCCTCCATGCCCGCCAGCAATCTCCTGTATGCCCGCCAGCAATCTCGTCCATGCATGGGCGCCGCCATGCGATCTCCATGCGCCGCGCCGCGCTCCATGCGCGCCAGCACCCGTACCACCCGCCTCATTCCCGTTCTTTAGCCATTCCCCGTGACACCTATGGCTGATCCTTGTTCCGCCGTCCCCTTTGGCATCTGTAACCCGTATCCTCTCCCTGTAGCCTCATTCCCCGTTCTTAACCGCCATCTCCATTATGGTGCCCGCCCGCTGGTGGGGCCTCGCCTCGCCCCATGCCGCACGGCTAGTGTATTGATTGCTGCGCCATCTATAATCTGCGCCTTGGGGCAGGGAACCCCTGCGCCACAACCTCCTCACAAAGCCTAGCCGCATGTGCCTCGCTTCCCATGTTTCTCAATTTCTCGCCATCCGCTTCCATGCCCGCCTGCAATCTCCTCCACGCCCGCGAGCAATCTCCTGTTTGCCCTCAAGCAAGCTCCTCCATGCCCGCCAGCAATCTCCTCCATGCATGCACGCGCAGAGCGCCGCCATGCAACCCCCATGCGCCGCGCGCGCCGTGCGCGCGCCGCGCCCGCCAGCTCCCGTAGCCTCATTCCCCGTTCTTTACCCATGCGCCGTGACGCATTAGCCTTGTCCGCCGTCCCCTGGCATGCATAACCCGAAGCCTCATCCCCGGTAGCCGCATTCCCCGTTCTTAGCCGCCATCTCCATAATGGTGCCCGCCCGCTGGTGGGGCCTCGCCTCGCCCCATGCCGCACGGCTGGTGCATCGATCGCGTCGCCATCTAATAATCTGCGCCTTGGGGCAGGGAACCCCTGCGCCGCAACCTCCTCAGAAAGCCTAGCCGCATGTGCCTCGCTTCCCATGTTTCTCAATTTCTCGCCATCCGTCTCTCTCTTCCATCCAGGCACAGTAAACCATTAGGAGCCGCAATCTGCTTGAGTTCCGATCGTTGTGAGAGGGGGTGCATGCTCGCCGCAATTCTCGCCATCGTGCATCGTGCTCTCCATAGTACCGCTGCCCCATCTGCCACATAGCCTCGCCCCATCAGGACCAGTTCATCAGTAGCGCTGTGCGTCACAGCCGCTCAGGGTAAATTTCCAGATTTTCAGCCGCCCAGTACCAAGCGCAGTTGTCCCGGTTGTCCGCCATCGAGCGGCGCCAGGGCGGGAGCCCCTGGCGAAGAGCTTACGAACTTAACATAGAGGTTAGTGTAACTAGCTAGAGCAGGAAGTCTGTGCAAAATGATGATGGTGATGATGATGGATGTTACAGTCAAGGCCACTCCTACCTAAACTACATGCATATAAGACCATGCACGGCGCATAGTATGCGAACACTAATAGCTGCCTAATAGCAAGGGGGGGGGCAGAAAACACAGGAAATGGAGCACAGGATGGAATCCCATCTCCTTGCTGTGAATGTTCCAAAACCATCGGATTTTTTGAATTTGGACACCTGGGGGCCGAGATATGAGGGCTCAAAGTTGGGGGTGGGGGGGGGGGGGGGTCCAGAGCTTTCTCGGGGGGTTCAGCACTTTCTTTCCAGTGGCCGTTTTGGACGGGAAACCACCATTGGAACCGCCTTGATGAGAGGAGCAGAAATCCAGTCTCACAAGTGACCCTGGGTTGTAGGGTGGGGGTCCACACCCCCTCAACGCCCCAACTCCCCCGCGTGCTCCCGGTGCACCAAGTGCCCACAAGGGATTTTAGCAACCTTCATGGATTGAGATGGGACCGATGCCATCTGAAACTCCTTGGAGAGCACAGCAAAACACCTCAGGAGAGTCAACCCTGAATCTGCCTGGAAAGTGTGAACTGGAGGGTCCACACTCCTTGGTGGCGGCCGTCGAAGCCATGGTATGGCTGAATTTGGGGGGTTATTTCAGCTACCTTTTGGCGACTTAGACATTGCGATGGACAGGCCTCACTGTAAGGAAGCCATGCGCATTGGTCCCGGCTCCATGCATGGCGTATTTTGTGAGATGGGGGGGGAGGGGGTAGGGGGGGGTCCAAATTATTTATATCGTGTGTTCCAGATTTTATTTTCTGCCCCCCCCCCCGTGCCTAATAGCTGGAATATTAAACGTTGGGACAGCTCATCCACACTTATCCTGCTGCGTGCTGTTTGCCTGCAACCATTAGTACACCACACATAATCTGCACCTGCAGTAATGGTTGCTTGCCCATTCCTTTGCCCCTATTGCTTCCCCTATTGCTGACCCGTTGCCGTCTTCATTTCTATACCCATTGCTGCCTTCATTGCTGCCCCAGTGCTGCCCCCACTGCTGACCCATTGCCGCCTGACGCCTGCTGGCCCACAGCGTGGAGGGCATCCTGTGCCCGTCGCTCTACAACCTCATCAACGACGTCCTGCTGGACAATGGCCTCAGCGTGAACGCCGTGCTCACTCAGAGCAACCCGCTTCAGAAGGGCGGCTGCTCAATCGTGTCCCCGCTTCCGGCCAGCGGCACCGTCCTGCGCTACGCCTACAAGTTCCTCCTCAACCTCACCCCCCAGCAGTGGGATCCGGTGTCGTCCGCGCTCTACTCACAGCAGGCCATCAGCGCCGGCCACATCATGTGCGGAAGCTCGGTGTACCACCAGACGATCGACGGTGCCAACACCGCACCGCCTCTGACCCCACAGAGCTTGCCCCAGTGGCTCGGCGCGTCCGCTGGTGCCGGCACGTGCTACACTGATGCCACTGCGCCACTGGGGGGGAACCAGGTCTCCCCTCCGCCCAGCGCCTCCCCCCCACCACCGTCCCCTGTGGCCTCCCCCCCTCCATCCCGCCGCCCCCTGTGGCCTCCCCCCTCCATCCCCGCCGCCCCCTCGCCCCCTGCCGCCCCTGTGGCCTCGCCTCCATCCCCGCCGCCCCCTGTGGCCTCGCCCCCTCCATCCCCGCCGCCCCCTGTGGCCTCCCCCCTCCATCCCGCCGCCCCTGTGGCTTCACCCCCTCCATCCCCGCCGCCCCCTGTGGCTTCGCCGACCCCCTCCCAGCCCACGTACCAGGTCTGGGTGAGCGCGATCCTCGCTGGCAACACCAACCTCAACGCGGCCAGCGTGGAGAGCATCCTGTGCCCGTCGCTCTACAACCTCATCAACGACGTTCTGCTGGACAACGGCCTCAGCGTGAACGCCGCGCTCACCCAGAGCAACCCGCTTCAGAAGGGCGGCTGCTCAATCGTGTCCCCGCTTCCGGCCAGCGGCACCGTCCTGCGCTACGCCTACAAGTTCCTGCTCAACCTGACCCCCCAGCAGTGGGCGCCGGTGTCGTCCGCGCTCTACTCGCAGCGGGCCATCAGCGCCGGTCACATCATGTGCGGCTCGTCCGTATACTACCAGCAGCTCAACGGCGCCAACACGGCGCCGCCTCTGACCCCCCGGAGCGCCCCCCAGTGGCTCGATGCGTCCACTGGTGCCGGCGCCAGCACGTGCTACACTGACGCCACTGCCGGGTTCCACCTGGCCTGAGCGCATGTCGTGCGGCGCGACGCACGTGCGCCTGTGTGACTGGCCTGACTCGGCCTGTCACATCTCCTTACTGGACATGCGCAAGGGTAGCTCTTACAGCCGGGACTCAACCCCTTCCTCGCGAACCCTTCAAGTGATCCCTTCTCTCCTTCTTGCCGCAGGCTGCGCCAGTAGCGCTCATGCTGGGGTGTCGGGCTGGGGTCTGGTGGGGGAGAGTGCAATCCAGAGTGGACACAGTTATTTGTTGTAAGCTGCTTCCGCCAACGCTGTGGACACTGTCGGATGCACCTCTCATGCACATAAGCGGCAAGACATGGTCTCGCGTGGGGAGAAGCTCCCAACAACATGTTTGCGTGGGTGTTGGGCTCTGCCCTGCGGCGTTGCTCTGGGGCTGCGCGCTCACACTCCGGCGCCCAACACGCGCGTGGCCCACCTGCCCCGTCTCCGATACCCCCCACCCCCAGGTGCATCACATGCGATGACGCAATGCCACGGCTGAAGTGCCGGCGCGGGACGGCGACAGCGAGATGGAGTTCACCGTCCGCTCGCTAATTTCCCCCAAATACGCACCGATCGCCTGCAAGACACAGGCGATGCTATGCATACACAGGATCTGGTGGCACGCGTGCGCGGGACGGACGGCATGCTGATGCAGTGCCGACAGGGGGGGGGGGCACCTTCAGCTTCCGTCAGCTTCTCGGGCTCAAACAGGACCTTTATCAGAACTAGCGACCAGAACAGGAAAAGTGCAGGTGCGCACGTGCCTGAGCAATGCTGAGCAAGTTTCCAAGCACATCCTGTGCGATTCAGTGCTCTTCTGAAACAAATGCTCTGAGCGGCCGGGACCTCTTGGCCCTGGCACTGCAGGCCGTGTAGCGTGAAATCATGAACACCCAAATCCTTCCCAAGCACCACTGCCTCCGAGGCCCTTCCGGTGTGGAAGGAGGCGGCGGTCAGACGTTCTCATAGGCAGGGGGGGTCTACTCTGCCACCACCATGTGGGAGCGAGAGAGAGGGCCTGCTTACATGTAACCCGAAGCGCGTGATTGAGTGCCACAGTGCTCTAAGTGTGAAAAATGAAGAATGGATTTCCAAACTGTCTGATTCCACAAAAGTAATTCAAAAAACGAAACCACTGTATTCAGGGTGGGTGGCAGAGCCCCCACGGGGAGGAGTCAGATCTGGGTGCCGAGTGCCCTGTCTAGGTCCAGCCCGACCCACTAGCCCCCCCCCACCAGTGGCCAGCCACACGTCTGAAGCGCTCCGGCGCTATACGCCGAGCACGGTCGAATTCGCTGCCTGAGCGTCACACACGACTGAAAAATCCATCAGCAGGCATGAACTCAGCCCCTGGGTCCAGCGCGTAAATGTAAACCCCATGGCAAGGCAGCGGAGGAGGAAGGTGGAGGACATCTCTCGAGAGAGTGCAGCGGCGACCTGCTGTGCCGCGTGCCACGTGCCGCACCTCATCCGTGAACCACACCCACCAGGCTACACAGTAACCCTCAGGCTGTGCAGCGCACCCGCTGCTGCCGCCAGCACGTTTGCTGACAAGCCAGGGCCCATCAGGTGCACTAGAGCCGGAATGGCACCGTCAGCTGAGATGATGGCCTGGTTCTGAGCGTGGTTGGCAGCCAGGTTGCTCAGTGCACGTGCTGCTGCCACCTGCACGTTTTCCTGCGGGTCGGGACCCAGATGCTGCACCAGAGCCGGAATGGCGCCAGCAGCTGAGATGATGGCCTGGTTATCAGCATGGCCTGCATCCAGGTTGCCAAGTGCACGTGCTGCTGTCGTCTGCACGTTTGCTGGCAAGGCGGGACCCAGCTGCTGCACCAGAGCAGGAGCGGCACCAGCGGATGTGATGGCAGTCTGCATATCAGCATGGCAGGCAGCCAGGCTGCCCAGTATGTGTCCTGCTGATACCCGCACAACGGCCCCAGAGTTGGGGCCCAGAAGGTGCACCAGAGACAGAATGGCGCCAGAGGATGTGATGGCAGCCTGGTTATCAGCATGGTCGAGAGCCAGGCACAACAGCGTACTTGCTGCTGCCACCTGCATGCTCCCTCCCGCCACATCAGGCCCCAGAAGTAGCACCAGAGCCTGCGGCAACAGTTTGGTTCTCTTCGCACACGCACACGCACACGCACACGCACACGCGCACGCGCACGCGCACGCGCACGCGCACGCACACGCACACGCACACGCACACGCGCACACGCACACGCACACGCACACGCACACGCACACGCACACGCACACGCACACGCACACGCACACGCACACGCACACGCACACGCACACGCACACGCACACACGCACACGCACACGCACACGCACACGCACACGCACACGCACACGCACACGCACACGCACACGCACGCACACGCACACGCACACGCACACGCACACGCACACGCACACGCACACGCACACGCACACGCACACGCACACGCACACGCACACGCACACGCACACGCACACGCACACGCACACGCACACGCACACGCACACGCACACGCACACGTGCATGTGCACGCGCACGCACACGCGCACGCACACACACACACAGACCTTTTTGCGACTAAGTGCGTGCAAGCATGCGAGAACCATGCTGTCTGCGTGCTGCTAACTACCGGGCATCAGGCAGACAGTTGGCAGGCAGCCGCTGCAGCTAGACAGCGTGCGTGCGTGCATGCGTGCGGCTAGCAGGCAGCTCGCTGCAGGTAGGCAGTGTGTGTGTGTGTGTGTGTGTGTGTGTACACACATGTGTGTGTGTGTGTGTACACACATGTGTGTGTGTGTGTGCACGCGTGCGGCTAGCATGCTGCAGCTGCTAGGCAGCGTGTTGCAGCTAGGAAACTTGATTGCGTTTGCCTGATTGCTGTTATGATGATGATGGATGTTACAGTCAGGGACACCTCTAAAGGCGTATAAGACCGTGCTCGGCGCATATGGCCCGAGCACCTTACTGAGATGGCTGGCTGTTGGTGGTAGGGAACCCCAACTCTGTAAAGAGCGTGGGCGCACTCCTAGGTCCCCTACCGCAGCGGCAGCAAACGCTTGTTGAAGTAGGTGAGCGCATGTTGGGAAACGGAAACGCAAGGCAGTTTCGTCGCCAATCGCCAAAAGAGACATCCCCCCGTGGGGAGAAAGGCCAAGACGTGGCCAAAAAGGATATCAAGCCGGGCTGCAACCTCTAACGTGTTAAGGGGTTTTCTAACTGGGATTTCAACCACACCTGCCCCTATATATATATTATACATCTGTATAAGCATTCACAGGATTCTCAACCTGTTACCTTTACCCTTAGCTGTTAACAGTCAGCGTGTGTTGCCGTTTGGGGGCGATATTAGCTAAGCGGCGTGCGTGCGTTCCTGCGTGCGCACGCACAGTTAGCATGCAGCTAACTGGCAGCTGCCAGACAGGCAACAAGCAGCAGGCAGGCAGCAAGCAGCAGCCACATGAATCGATCGGGACGCGACACAGGAGCCATTTACATGATCCCTTCCCTCCTTGCCGCAGGCTGCGCCAGTAGCATGCATACTGGGATGTCAGGCTGAGGTCGGGAAAGTAGAGTGCAATCCCGAATGAACAAAGTTTTGTGTTGTTTAAAAGCTGCGCACCGCCGATGCTGTGGACAAACCTCTAATGCACATCAGCGGCAAGACACGGCTTTGCGTTCCAACCGCTTGGACCAAGCTCCCTCACTGTGTGCTCCAACAGCCTCGTACGGACAGCTCTGCACGCACCAGACACTTTCGGACAGCTCTACTGATCCACGCGCACAGCCCTGGTTGTGACTGGCCTAGCTCGGCCTGTCACACTGGTGATGATGGAGTTTACAGTCTGTTTGATCGCCTGCTCTTGCTCGCTTCTACGCACACTCTCTCCTACCCTGGTAGGCTGGCGCGCTGCGTAGCCTAGCGGGCTCTCCGAGCAGAGCACCCCTAGACGTGTGGTCTACATCTAGGCCTAGATCTAGGCCTCAACTCACGCCCCGGGGTCCTCCGGGCGCGTACGTGTAACACCTGTAACACCACACTCTCTCCGCGCCTACTCTACTACACGCACAGCTCCGGGGGCGGCGGGGCGTCAGGGATCTTGCCGCGCACAAACGCGGGCGCCCGGAACGCCTGCAGAGCTTCCTCACCTGCCGCCGCCGCGCCTGTCGCTGCGGGCGCCGCCGCGGGTGCAGCCGCCGCGGGGGGGTGCGCGGGCGCCGCTGCTGCCGGCGCGCCGAACGCGCCGAACGCCCCCATGCCAAAGCCGCCGCCAGCCGGGGCCGCCGCGGGCTGCGCCGCGGGCGCGCCAAACAGCGCAGAGGCAGACAGCACGTCGGCGCCGGGCGGCGCACCGCTGCCTCCGGCTGGCCGCCCAAAGACCGTGGGCCCGCCCGAGCCGGCGCCCATGACGCCTGAGCCCCACGCCACGGCGCGCCCGGGCGCCGCGGCCGCGGATGCGCTGCCAAACGGCCCGGCGCCCGGCTGCTGCTGCCCAAAGACGTCAGCGCCGCTCGGCTGTGCCGCCGGCCGCCCGAAAACGCCGCCGCCCGGCTGGCCGAAGACGCTAGCGTGCGTGTGCTGCGGCGATGGCTGCCCGAAGACGCCCGCTGCGGGTGCTGCCGCCTGCCCAAACACGCCACCTGCTGGCGCTGCTGGCTGGCCGAAGACGCCAGCCACTGGGCCCGCCGCCTGCCCAAACACGCCAGCTGCTGGTGCTGCTGGCTGGCCAAACACCCCGCCCGCTGGCGCCGCGGCCTGCCCAAACACCCCACCCGCTGGCGCCGCTGGCTGGCCAAACGCACCACCCGCTGGCGCCGCCGCGTGCCCAAACATGCCACCCGACGGGCCCGCTCCCTGCCCAAACACTCCACCCCCTGGCGCCGCCGTCTGCCCAAACACGCCACCCGACGGTGCCGCCGCCGCCTGCCCAAACAACCCACCCGCTGGCGCCGCTGGCTGGCCAAACGAACCGCCCGCTGGCGCCGCTGCCGCCTGCCCAAAAAACGCCCTTGGCTTCTGCTGCCCCACGCCCGACCCGAATACGACGCCGCCCGACCGGCCGGGGATGAGCTCGTCGAGGAGCGACGCGTGCTCGCGGATCGGAGGGCCGCCGAGCGACGGCAGCTTCTGGTTGGATTCCGCGACCTGTGTTGAGGGTTGTTAGGGGTTTGGGGTTTCAGGGTGTTGAAAGTTGAGAGCACCAGAGCGGCGGCAGCTTCTGAACAGATTCCGCGACCTGCGTGCATATTTGAGGGGTTCAGGGTTTCGAAAGTTGAGCACCGAGGGACGGCAGCTTCTGGTTAGATTACGTGACCTGTGTTGATATTTGACGGTTTTAGTGTTTTGAAAGTGAGCACCGAGCTATAGCAGCTTCTGGCCAGATTCCGCGACCTGCGTGCGTGCGTGCGGTCGGGGCGCACAGGGCCAGGGCGGGGAGTGCGTGTGTGCATGTGCGTGTGTGTGTGCGTGCGTGTGCACACGTGTTCACACGTGGGCACGTGGATCTCCACTACGGGCCCGCCGAGGGGGAGATTCCAAGACCTGCGTGCGTGCGTGCGTGCAGGTCCACAGCGGTGTGTGAGTGTGCACGTGGGTGCGCGTGTGTGTGTGTGTGTGTGAGTGTGAGTGTGTGAGTGTGTGTGTACGTGGACGCGCGTACTCGCGGATCGGAGGCCCGCCGAGCGACGCCAGCTTCTGGCCAGATTCCGCGACCTGCGTGCGTGCGTGCGGTCGAGGCGTGCAGGGCCAGGGCGGGCAGTGTGTGTGTGTGCGTGTGTGTGCGCGTGTGTGCACGTGGGCGCATGGATCTCGCGGATCGGCGGCCCGCCGAGCAACGGCAGGTTCTGGCCAGATTCCCCTATCGGTTTATGCAATAAAAACCGTATAGGGATGATCGAGGTGTCCATGTGATACAGCTTAGGGAGGAGCTAGCTAGAAGCAGCGGCATAAAGTGTTAGCGGGTTGAGCACCGAGCGACGCCAGCTTCTGGTCAGGTCCCTTAACCCTAAAACCCCAAACCCCACCCACCCGCTTGAGCGACCGCAGCTCTCGCTCCTTGGCAGCGACCGCCGCGCTGAACTCCTGGCCGATCTGATAGTCGGGCGTGCCCTGGGCGCGTGCCTGCGTGTTTGTTGGGTGGTGGTGGGAGCGTGTGGGGGGGTGAGGTGGGTGGGGGGGGTTGCGCGCGTGCGCTGAACTCCTGGCTGATCTGGTTGTCGGGCGTGCCCTGGGCGCATGCCTGCGTGTTTGGTGGTGGTGGTGGGAGCGTGTGGGGGGGTGAGGTGGGTGGGGGGGGTTGCGCGCGTGCGCTGAACTCCTGGCTGATCTGGTTGTCGGGCGTGCCCTGGGCGCATGCCTGCGTGTTTGGTGGTGGTGGTGGTGAGAGTGTGGGGAGAGGCCTGTGTGGGTGTGTGTGTGGGGGGGGTGCGCGCACGCGCGCTGAACTCCTGGCCGATCTGGTCGTCGGGCGTGCCCTGGGCGCGCGCCTGCGTGAATGCGTGTTTGGTGGCGGGGGCGAAGGGGTGTGTGTGTGTGTGTGTGTGTGTTGTGTGTGTGTGGTGCTGGGGGCGGGGGTGGGGTGGGGGGAGGCTTGCGTGGGGGGAGGGCTGTCGCGTTGACGCAATCACTGGTAACCACACTTGCATACCCCGCCTCCCCCCACACTTGCTTACCCCGACCCCCCCACACACTTGCCACACTTCCAGCCTGCGCCGCCCCCCTAGCGCCGCGCCACGCCACGTGCCCACTCCTACTCAAGGGTAGCTCTGGACGCAAACCTATGTAGATTGATCCCTCACCTCACAAGTGAATGTAAGGGCCGTAACTGGACCCAGGTCTAGGCGGTGGTACTAGGACCTCCTGATGATGATGATGATGGATATTACAGTCTGTGTGACACCAGTAATGATGTATAAGACCTGTGTCGGCGCTAGCGCCCGACACCTCAACTCAGTTTCAGTCTGAAACTGGCTGGCTACCTGGTAGGGGTGAGGGTTTACCCCCACGAGCGCGCATGCACCCCTAAAGGATGTGTTGCTGGAAAGCCGATGTGACTTCACACCTACTTAAACTGCTCTATCTACATGACACATTCGCCTCTTCAACTCCTACGCTGTAGTGCCGCCAGCGCGCCTCCTCGAAGCTCACGTCCCCCGTGAGGTCGTTCGTGGCGTCTCGCTTGTGCGTGTAGCATGAGAGCACCCATAGCGGTCGCTCGTTTTGGAGGTCGCCTGGGGAGAGAGAGTGAAAGAGAGAGTGAGAGAGAGGCAGGGAGGGAGGGGGGGAGTGAGACACGAGAGGGAGGGAGGGAGAGAGAAGGTAGGAGGGAGGGAGAAAGAGAGGAAGAGCGTTGCAGGGCAGGCACTTGGGCCTGGGGCTGGCGGGTGCGCTTGTGCGCGTAGCACGAGAGCACCCATAGCGGATCGATTGTTTTGGAGGTCGCCTGGGGGGAGAGGGAGGGAGGGGGAGAGGGAGATGGTTAGGAAGACAAGCTGTGGGCCGTGGGGATGCTGGAAGGCTGGTGTGTGTAGCACGAAAGGTCGTCTGGAGAAGAGAGAGAGAGAGAGAGAGCGTGAGAGCGTGAGAGCGAGAGTGAGAGTGAGAGCGAGAGTGCGAGTGAGGAAGAGGGACGGTCACAGGGGGGGCCCTTGTGGCTGCTGGCAGGTGCGCTTGTGCGCGTGTCACGAGAGCACCCACAGCGGTCGCTCGTTTTGGAGGTCACCTGGGGGAGAGGGAGAGAGGCAGTGAGAGAGTGTGGGGGGGGAGGGGGAGGGGGAGGGAGAGGGAGAGGGAGAGGGGAGAGGAGGGGAGAGGGAGAGGGAGAGGGAAGGGAGAGGGAGAGGGAGAGGGAGGAGGGAGAGGGAGAGAGGGAGAGGGAGGGAGAGGGGGAGAGGGAGAGGAGAGGGAGAGGGAGAGGGAGAGGGAGAGGGAGAGGAGAGGGAGAGGAGAGGAGAGGGAGGAGGGAGAGGGGAGGGAGAGGGAGGGAGAGGGAGAGGAAGAGAGAGGAGAGGGAGAGGGAGAGGGAGGGAGAGGGAGAGGGAGAGGGAGAGGGAGAGGGAGAGGGAGGGAGGGTTACAGGGGAGGCCGTCAGCCTTTGGACCTGCTGGCAGGTGCACTTGTGCGCGTAGCATGAGAGCACTCATAGCGGTCGCTCGTTTTGGAGGTCGCCTGGGGGGAGAGGGAGGGAGGGGGGGAGGGAGATGGTTGGGAAGGCAAGCTGTGGGCCGTGGGGATGCTGGAAGGCTGGTGTGTGTAGCACGAAAGGTCGTCTGGAGAAGAGAGAGAGCGTGAGAGCGTGAGAGCGTGAGAGAGAGCGTGAGAGCGAGAGTGAGAGTGAGAGTGCGAGTGAGGAAGAGGGACGGTCACAGGGGAGGCCGTCGGCCCTTGTGGCTGGCAGGTGCGCTTGTGCGCGTAGCACAAGAGCACCCACAGCGGTCGCTGGATTTGGAGGTCGCCTGGGGGAAAGTGAGAGAGTGAGGCAGGCAGGGAGGGAGGGGCAGAGAGAGAGGGAGGGAGGGAGGAAAGGAGAGAGAGAGAGAGAGAGGGGGTAGTCCACCTCCTGAGGGAGAGAGGGAGTAAGAGAGGAAGAGGGGTTACAGGGCTGGGAGGTGCGCTTGTGCACGTAGCACGAGAGCACCCAGTCGCTCATTTTGGAGGTCGCCTGGGGGGAGAGAGTGGGAGAGGGAGGGAGCAGGGCAGGCTGTTGGCCTCAGGCGCCACTGGGGCCACTGGGAGGTCGCGTCGTCGGTCGGAGAAGGCGGGCTGGCTTGGTCAGGTGTCCCTTGGTTGGCCTCTTGCCCTCCCCCTCCACACACATACCCCACTACGCAGTCCATCCAGTACCGTACGTGCATTTTGCCTTAACGATGCCCCCCCCCCTGTGAAGTTGAGAAACGAATCTAAAACGTCAAAATTGCGAGTTTGGGCGTCAAAATCACTACAATCGATGTACGTAAAAACGAACCCCGCAATTGGATTAAACAATTGTAGTTTCACCCCCCCCCCCCCCAGGAAGGCAAGCAATATGGACGGTGGTGATGCGGCATCCAGCGTGCAGGCGGGCCAGTGATTTCCTTTTCAGGGTTTTAAATTAATCATTCCACAACCGGATTTTGGTTTGACCGCGTTGACCGTTGACCTCCTGATGACCGTTTGTCCTCATACACAGG
This sequence comes from Chlamydomonas sp. UWO 241, assembly GCA_016618255.1. NCBI lineage: Eukaryota > Viridiplantae > Chlorophyta > Chlorophyceae > Chlamydomonadales > Chlamydomonadaceae > Chlamydomonas > Chlamydomonas priscui. The sequence goes on from VFSX01000073.1 coordinate 221,727, forward strand.
TCATTTGAACGCTGTTGACGTGCTCTGTCTGGCGGGCTTGTCTGACTTACAATCCACTGGATGGGTTGAGTTGTATGCAAGGTCGAAGTACAGCCGGAATACAGCCAAATGGCTTTGTAGAGCCGAAAAGGAGATCACTGAGTCGGGCCCACCTGTTACGACCGTGCGCGGGTCTTCAACGGTCGCCCTGCCACCGCCGGCGCTGCCGCCCGCCAGCGCGCTGAACTGGTTGTGCGACTGGTAGCCTCCCTGCTGCTGCGACCCGCCCCGCCCGCCCCCGCGGCTGTTGGTGTTGCTGTTGTTGTAGCCTCCGCCGCGGCCGCCCTGGTTGTAGCCCCCGCCGCGGTTGTCGTTGCCGCCGCCGCCGCCTCCTCCCTGTGGGTGGGTGCAGGCGGTGGGCGCCGCAATGGTGGCATTCAAGCCACGTGTTCGAGGCCACGCGCGTGACCGTGCATGTGGGGTGGGTGGCGTGGGAAGGGGTGCAGCCCAACGCATGCAGCTCGCCCCATGCAGCGCCATGCACGTGTGTGCTGCGCCACCACCTCCCCCCTGCACCTGGTTCCCGTCTCCCCGCGTCCCGGATCCTGCACGTGTGTCAGCAAGGTCAAGAAGGGGCGGGCGAGTGAGGGAATGCGCTCCATGCGGGTCCATGCAGCTGTGCCATGCGAGTCCGTACATGCCCGTGCATGCACAAGTGCCTCTCACCCCACTGCACCGGCGCCATGGTGAGGCCTTCACCTGGGTAACTGGCGCAGATTTCTTAAATCAGGGTTTTGTGCACACATGTGTGAACCATCGACATGAGTGAGTGGACTCACATCAACATCAATCAGTGCTCGTCATGGCTCCCCGCCAGGCAAGGGCCAAGCTAGACGAGCAGCCGCTAAACACGCGGATATGGAGCGATGGCCAGGACCCCGATTCAATAGCCCCCCGAATCAACAGCGCAGTGGCAATGATCACCCTCACGCTGTACACGGGCTGGTTGCACATCCTTCTGGCCATGCTGATAGGGTCTCTCTTCAGCAAGATCTGCTTTGGCGTAACCGTTCTGTTGTTCTCCACTCTGCTCCTGCCGCCCAAGCCCGTGCTGGTACGCACCCACGTGTGCAAGGCGCAGCGCTTGTGCTTGCGCGCGCCAGGGGAGATGGGGGCTGCCAGGGGGCAGCCTAGAGGCATCGTGCATGCACACGGCATGCACACACAAGCAGGCTCACGCGATCACACACGCACACTCACACACACACACACGCACACACACACACACACACACACGTGCCCCCTCTGCAGTGGAAGGCGTTCAATGAGTCATGGGCATTCAAGACCTGGCGCGAGTACTTCAAGTGAGGCAGCGATGCAGGGCTTGCCCCAACTGTCGCCTCGCAAGCTGTTGCATGAGCGCGAGCCTGTGTAACACACACACACACACACACACACACACACACGCGCACAAGAACACACACACAGGCCCCACCCTAAACCCCAACCCCAAACCGTAAACCCAACCCCACGCAGGTTCTCCTACCTTTTCGAGGAGCACTTTCACCACGACAAGCGCTACATCTTTGCGGAGTTTCCGCACGGGGTGTGTGAAGTGTAGAATGTGATTTGTAGCATGGTAGAATGTGCAAATGGGCCCCCAGTAGCTACACGTGTGCTCACACACATGCATCACGCATGCATGCTCACGCGCACACACGCATGCCCCCCCCCACACACACACACGCACGCCCCCCCACACGCACCCACACACGCACAGGTCTTCCCGATGGGCCCCCTCATCGCGGGATCGCTGTCCTGCGTCCTGTTCCCGGACTTTGAGATCTACTCGCTCGCTGCCACATCGGTGTTCTCCATTCCCGGGTGGCGCCACTTCCTGGCATGGATCGGATCGGTCCCTGCGACGACGGCCAACTTCAAGCGCGTGCTGAAGAAGGGTGGGTTGTGATGATGGATTTTACAGTCGTGTGTGACGCACCTAACCGGGTGCAGGGTTTAGGGTCGTGTTAAGGGTTTCTAGGGTTTCTAAACCCTGAAGAGTTAAGTGTTAATGGTGGCGCTACTTCCTGGCATGGATCGGATCGGTCCCAGTGACAACGGCCAACTTCAAGCGCGAACCGAAGAAGGGTGAGAGAGAGAGATGAAAGGCGCGGGCTCGCTGTATGTGTGGGGGGAGACGGGGGAGGGGAGGGGAGGGAAGGCGAAGGGGCGCTCCGCAGGCTCACGCAGCGTTGCCATCATCGCCATCACTCGTGTATGGTATACTTGTCCTGCCAGAGGGTCACTGCAACAACTGGTTCCTTTTGCCCTTGTTGCCACAGGCAGTGTTGCCATCATTTGCGTCATTGCCATTACCTACTCGTGTATGCTGTTTACTTGTCCTGTCAGAGGGTCACGGAAAGGGGGGGCCTTAGGCCTTGATCTCAGCCAACCGAAAATTCGCCGCCGCTTTGGGGGACAACACGCCCTCCTTTGCCCTGTTGCCACAGGCAGCGTTGCCATCATCACTCGTGTATACTGCATACTTATCCTGTCAGAAGGTCACCGAAACAACTGGTTCCCTTTTCCCCTGTTGCCACAGGCAGCGTCGCCATCGTTGTCACTACTCGTGTATGTTGTATACTTGTCCTGTCAGAGGGTCACTGAAATAACACGCCCCCTTTGCCCTGTCGCCACAGGCAGCGTCGCCATCATCGTCGGCGGCATCGCCTTACTCGCCTTACTCGTATATACTGAATACTGCACACTCGTCCTATCAGAGGGTCAACTGGTTCCTTTTTCCTCTGTTGCCCCAGGCAGCGTCGCCATCATCGTCGGCGGCATCGCTTACTCGCATTAATCGTGTATAGGGGTATACTTGTCCTGTCAGGGTCACTGAAACAACTGGTTCCTTTTGCCACAGGCATCATCGCCATCATCGCCATCACTCGTGTGCGCTGTACACTTGTACTGTCAGAGGGTCACTGAAACAGTGTTTCAAACGTGTTGAAACAGTGTCAACACGCTCCCTTTGCCCTGCCGCCACAGGCAGCGTCGCCATCATCGTGGGCGGCATCGCCGAGATGTTCCTCACGAGCAGCGTGCGCGAGAACGTGATGGTGCGCACGCGCAAGGGCTTCTGCCGCGTCGCGGTGGAGGAGGGCGTCGACGGCGGCATCGTGCCCGTGTACCACATGGTGGGTGCTCGCTGGGGGGGGGGCGTGCGCGCACGTGCGTCTGTCTGCCATAGTCCTCCCTGTCTTTCACATGGTGGGTGCTCGCTGGGGGGGGAGCAGTGTCCCCTGGGACGGATTTGACTGGTTATTTATTTCCCGGCTCCAGCAATGTCCACGCACGCACACACACACACACAGGAACACACACACACACACGCACACACATATGCACACACACACACGCATGCATGCACACACACACACACACACACACACGCGCACGCGCGCGCAGGGCAACTCGCGCGTGCTTGACTGATGGTCGCAGCACTTCTCGGCCCTCAATCGGCGACACACACACACACACACACACGCATGCAGGGCAACTCGCGCGTCCTCGACTGCTGGCCGCAGCACTTCTCAGCCCTCAGTCGGCGAATACGCGCAGCGCTCGGCTTCCTCTACGGACGCTTCGGGCTGCCGCTGCCGCGGCCGCTCCCGATCTTCATGGTCACAGGCGAGCGTGCGCAGTTCTGCTTGAATGGGTAAATGCCCTGTCGATGCACACACGCGCACACACACACACACACACACACGGCGGGACGCCCTATTGGTGCACACACATGCACGCGCACACACGCACACATATGCACGCGCGCACACACACACACACACACACGGCGGGCACATACACACACACACGCACACAGTAATCTCACGTGCATCACACGCACGCGCGCGTGCACACACTTATACACACGCACACACACACACACATCCACGCAGGCAAGGCCATCAAGGTCACGAAGACGGCGAAGGTGAGAGGCCATGTGTGTGTGCACCAAGGCGTCTATGACAGGCTATGCGCGTGCACGCACACTGTGATGGGCCATGCGCGTTTGCGCCGCGTGACGTGATTTTATATACGGGCCCGCACATCGATGCGCACCCGAGCGGCCCGTGTGCCGCGTAGCTAGGCCAGCCGGCTTCAATCTCTGAACTGACCCGCTGGCCGCGCCACAACCTTGGCGCGGCCAGGGTGCCGCTCTGATGACTGAACTGACGCGCTGCCCCACTGTGCCCTGTGCCCCGCGTGCCGCTGCTCCACGTGCCACTCTTGACCTTGTGCACAGCACGACCTCGGCTTCGACTGAACTGAACTGCCCCGCTACCCTGCTGGCCGCGCTCCAACCTTGCCCCACGTGCCGCTCTAATGACTGGCGTGATGACTGAACTGACGCTGCCTTGCTGACCGCGCCCCACGTGCCGCTGCTCCACGTGCCACTCTTGACCTTGTGCACAGGACGACCCCGGCTTCTGTGACTGAACTGCCCCGCTGCACGTGCACGCGTGCCGCTCTGGCCCTGCACATGACCAGCGCGGCTTTGGAGGCTGAAATGACACGCTGCCCTGCTGCACGTGCACGCGTGCCGCTCTGGCCCTGCACACGACCACCGCGGCTTTGGTGCCTCAACTGACACGCTGCCCCGCTGCACGTGCACGCGTGCCGCTCTGACCTCGTGCACAGGACGACCCCGGCTTCGACGCAGATGTCGACCGAGTGCACGCGCTCGTCGTGATCGAGCTGTAGGCGCTGTACGACCGCCACGGCTTTAGAGACTCAACTAACACGCTGCCCCGCTGACCGTGCCCCGCGTGCCGCTCTGACCGTGTGCACAGGAGGACCCCGCCTTCGTTGACTGAAATTGACGTGCTGCCCTGCTGTATGTGTGCCCTGCTGACCGTGCCCCGCATGCCGCTCTGACCGTGTGCACAGGACGACCCAGGCTTCGACGCAGAGGTCGACCGCGTGCACGCGCTCGTCGTGAGCGAGCTGCAGGCGCTGTACGACCGCCACAAGGCTGAATACGGCTGGGCGAACCGCCCGCTCGTGCTGCACTGAGCTGCTGGCTCGTCTTGTGGCGGCCACCGCCGTCCATCAGAGGCATCCAAGGAGGAGGCTGTGGGCTCTCGACTCCGTGTCTACACGCAGTGGGGGGCAGTGTGAAGAGGTGGCAATGGAACGAGGTGGTTCACACACACCACAATAAAACCTAGCTAGTGTACATACGAGGTACATGGTGGATGGAGGGGTGCTGTAGGTGGTGGTGTCACGGCAGGATGGGCGGGGTAGGGGTAGTACACGCTGGGTCGTCGTCGTCGAAAGCACATCACTTTGGGAGGCGCCCAAGAAGTCATGTAACACAAGGATTTTTTTGCAGCAAAGCAAAGGAGGCAAAGGGGGGGGCTGAGTTTCCTCCAGGGCGGAGGTTTTTTTCTCTCAAGTGTGGCTCACACTTGATCAATCAAAAGATTTCGAGACCTGCGCCCGCCAGACCTACGCCTACCACTCCCACCACACCACCCCCGGTGCCATTCGAAACGACAACGCCCCTCGGACAGACAGCGTCATCACCACAACTTGGCGAACAACAAGGATGCGACACCCGCGCAAACATGCTGTCGCCGCTGCCTGCTCGCCCAAGCCTGTGCTCCAGAATGAGAGCACGTCCGACTCAGAAGAGGGTAAAGCACAGGTGCGTGTTGCGTGGCTGCGTGTTTTTAGTGCTGCTGACGCACATCAAACCCTTGAGTTGTGTCGGCCTACCATCATGAGAGGGCGCATGATCGAAGCAGCCGAATGGGTGATTGGTATGCATGCTGCGCGTGTCTGCGGGCCCTCCCGCCCCCATGCGGAGAAGCTGGGGAGGAGCGAGCTTCATGCAGGAGCCCTAGAGACATGCAACAGGCAAGGCCATAATACTGCTTGCCACAATTGTGCCTCCTGCTGCCAGGGCAGCAGTCGTGGTACATGCTCCCGAGCCGCATGCGCTGCGATCTATCTGACTGCACCTGTTGCAGCTGTCGCCGACACGCACACGCACACGTATCTCCCCCCACCCACACACACACACACACACACAAATGCAAGCCTGCGATGCGCAATGCGCATACGCACACGCGCTCGCGCAGTTCGAGCTCAACCGCATGGCGTGGGGTGCAACCCTGACGCACGCACGCGCCCCCGCCCCCCTCCCCTCTCCCCTTGTGGGCCTTGTGCCTGCTGTCTGATAGTCCCGCTGGAACTTTGGAACTGATTGTGACCGCCGGCAGTGGATTTATAACACTACTCTCTCCCCCCTCCCCCCCAGCTGCAGCACCAACAGTGACGAGCGTGGCGGGCATGTGCTAAATCTGCCTAGACGCGCCGTACGAACTCAACCGCATGGCGTGTGGTGCAGCCCCCTGACGCACGCGCGCGCTCCCCGCCCCCGCCCCCCTCACACCTCCCTCCCCCCAGAGCTGCAGCACCAACAGCGATGAGGCGGGTGCGTACTGGATCTGCCTCGGACGGCAGCGACGAACTCAACCGCATGGCGTGTAGTGCAGCCCCCTGACGCACGCACGCGCCCCCGCCCCCCCCCTCCCCCTCTCCCCCCTCCCCCCCCCCAGAGCTGCAGCACCAACAGCGACGAGGCCGACATGTGTTGGATCTGCCTTGGACGCGCCTTACGAGCTCAACCGCATGGCGGCCTGACGAGCTGAACCCTGACGCACGCGCGCCCCCCTCCCCCCTCCCCCCCCCAGAGCTGCAGCACCAACAGCGAAGAGGCCGACGTGTGCTGGATCTGCCTGGACGGCAGCGACGAGCCGGACAACCCGCTGTGCCGCCCGTGCAGCTGCCCGCGCTACTCGCACGCGCCGTGCCTGGCGCGCTGGCAGCTGCAGAGCGCCGGCTCCAGGTGCGCACGCGCGCGCGCACACACACGCACACACACACACACTCTCTCTCTCACACACACACACACACACGCACACTGCACACTGCGCTACTCGCACGCGCCGTGCCGTGCCTGGCGCGCTGGCAGCTGCAGAGCGCTGGCTCCAGGTGCGCACACACACACACACACACTGCACACTGTGCTACTCGCACGCGCCGTGCCTAGCACGCTGTCAGCTGCAGAGCGCCGGCTCCAGGTGCGCGCACACACACACACACACACACACACACACTACACATTGTGCTACTCGCACGCGCCCTGCCTGGCGCGCTGGCAGCTGCAGAGCGCCGGCTCCAGGTGCGCACGCGCGCGCGCACACACACATTCCACACTGAACGCGCGCGTTTGGAGAGGTGCGCATTTGGGGTGTGAAGGCCGATAGGACAGTGCAGCAATAATCAAGTCTCAGGTGAAAAGTGTCAACCGTAGTGATAGTCGCTCGTCATGGCTCCCCGTCAGGAGGGGGCGTTGCCGGTCGAGGCTCTCAACCGCTGAACAAGCGGATTTGGAGTGACGGACAAGCTCCAGTAACAGTAGCATCGGCTTTCCAGCGAAGACTACCTTCTAGTCCTAGTACCACCGCCTGGACCCAAGTCCAGTTCTGGCCCTAATGATTACTTGTGAGGTGCGGCAGCCACCAGCCGGCTGCCTGCCAACGTGTAGGCAGTAACAGTAACAGTAACACGGGGTTTCCAGCTAAGCAGGCTACTCTTCTACTAGAGACACCCGCCGATACTCCAGCACACTGAAGTACTAGAGTACCGCCGGCTCCCGGCCGATAGACTACCGCTCCCGCCCGATAGACTACTGCTCCCGCCGGCTAGACTACCCCAAACAGCGGTCTCTGAGAGACATGTCTGGCAAGGAGCATATAGGAGAGGACCTTCCTCAGGGTCATAGTAGTGGCCTTGTGGCCAGTCAAGCCGGCAGAGCCGACTGGCGCTGACTGGAACGGTCCCCGCCTGGCAGTGCATGGCTGTCCAGCTCTCGTTTGCATGGGGCTCAGCCGGCGCCCCATGCCTCATGCATGGCCAGGTCCCACCCTCCAGGGGTGCATGGACGACAGAGTTGTCATGGAGGCTGCCTGAAGACCTTCCAACGCCAGTCACCGGCAGACGAGCGACCCCGAGGATGAGCGCGGTGACGAACGCTGCGATTGGTGAAGCGGATTTACTCTGTGTTGCCTCGGCGGTCGCCACCGCTGAAGCCGTGATGGTAGCCCGCCTCCACGGGCAGCCATCTTGACCAATGTCCAGCATGCATTGACGGGCGCCAGCTCCTCCGCTCGTCGATCAACTCGTCGAGATCGGTGCCGCATGGCGTCCTGCATGGGGGAGGATAAGGGCCGTCTCCCAGCACGGGCCGCGGCAGCGCCGCGGCTACTCGCCAAGCCATGGCAGCGCCGGGCAAGCCGCTCCTGAAGTGTTCCACCGAGGGGCAGTCTAGCAGGAGCCGGGCCAGTCGTATTTTACCCCGCTCGTCAGCGGCACGGAGATCCTCGTCACCAGCAGCGCCGCATTGCTGGGTCCAGGGCTCGGCGACGAGAACGCGCCTCCGTTAATCGAGCCCCAACAAGCTGCGTGTTGGTTAACGGAAAACAATGGTGTAGAAGGGGTGGATGCACGTGCTCCTCTTTCTGATTGTGCCCACACGCTGGCCCAAGGTCGCGTTTTGAGTGACCATTGCCGTGTTCTCCATGCTGCCTCTCCCCCCTTAACCCCGTGCTGGTACACACCCACTGGGAGGCACAGCGCGTGTGCATGTGCGCGTGCTGTGGAGGGGAGGCAGAGGGGCGGCGGCCGCGCATGCACACGCTGCGTGCTGCATGGACTGCATGGTTTTCACTACATGCATGCAGCAGGAGGGCGTCTCACTTGCCTAATACGGTCCATCTGATTTCTGCTGCCTAGCTGTGTGCCTGTCCCCCCCTCAACCCCGTGCTGGTATGCAAGCACTAGGAGGCGCAGCGCGTGTGCAAGCGCACTACTGTGAAAGGCCAGGCGGTCGCGCATGCATGGACTTTATACATGATGATGGATGTTACAGTCAGGGACACCGATCAAGGCTTACTGAGACCGTGCTCGGCGCGTAGTAGAGCCCGAACACCTTAACTGAGATGGATGGCTACTGTTGGCCCCACTCTGAAAAGGGCTTTGGCGCACCCCCAGGTCCCCTACCGCAGCGGCGGCAAACGTGCTTAGGCGGACGTGGGGCAAATTGTTGCCTCGCCGGGCACATGATCTCACTTGCCTACATTCCAGCTGATCCCTGTTGCCTGGCTGTGTGCCTGCCCCCCTCCCCTTTCTTCTGGACTGAAGCTCCTACATTAACATATATGCCCATGTGCACAGAGATTTGTAAATTACACCGGCTGCTGCTTGCAGCCACATGCGAGCGAGCTTGCACGTGCACGCGCATGCACACAGCACAGCACACAGCCCCCCCCCCCCTTGATGGCACTTGTGCCTGCTGCCTCATTGTCCCGCTCGAGCTCTGGAACGGAGCGTGTGGCCGCCAGAAGTGGATTGCAAACAAACATCAACCACCACCAAACATCACCAAACATCACCAAACTTCAAACATCAACATCACAGCAAACGCAACAAACATGAACATCTGCCCCCCCCGTCCCCCTCCCCCCCCCCCCCCCCTCTCGCGCAGGAAAGAGACGACCTGCGAGTTCTGCAGCACCCGGCTGTCCGACTGGCGCCTGCCGCTGACGCCCGAGATCGGCTTCTTACACATCAGCAGCACATCAACAGCAACTCACATGAACATCATCCCCCCTCCCTCAACCCTCCCTCCCCCTCGCGTAGGAAGGAGACGGCCTGCGAGTTCTGCAGCACCCGGCTGCCCGACTGGCGCCTGCCGCTGACGCCCGAGGTCGGCCTCTTAAACATCAGCAGCACACCAACAGCAACTCACATGAACATCATCCCCCCCACCCCCCTCAACCCCCCCCCCCCCTCGCGTACGAAGGAGACGGCCTGCGAGTTCTGCAGCACCCGGCTGCCCGACTGGCGGCTGCCGCTGACGCCCGAGGTCGGCCTCTTAAACATCAGCAGCACACCAACAGCAACTCACATGAACATCATCCCCCCCCCCCTCAACCCCCCCCACCCCCTCGCGTAGGAAGAAGACGGCCTGCGAGTTCTGCTCTTAAACATCAGCAGCACATCAACATCAAACATGAACATCATCCCCACCCACCCCCACCCCACCCCGCAGGAAGGAGACTGCCTGCGAATTCTGCGGCACCCGGCTGCCCGACTGGCGCCTGTCGCTGACGCCCGAGGTCGGCCTCTTAAACATGAGCAGCACATCAACAGCAACACACATGAACATCAACTCACCCACCCCCACCCCACGCCCCCGCGCGCAGGAAAGAGACGGCCTGCGAGTTCTGCTGCACCCGGCTGCCCGACTGGCGCCTGCCGCTGGCGCCCGCCGCTGGCGCCCGAGATCGGCCTCTTACACATCAGCAGCACATCAACATCAAGCATGAACATCACCACACACACACACACACACACACACACACGCACACAGGAAGGAGACGGCCTGCGAGTTCTGCAGCACCCGGCTGCCCGACTGGCGGCTGTCGCTGACGCCCGAGATCGGCCTCTTCGTGCCCGCTATCATGAACGTCAACTTTGGGGGGATCATGTTCAGCTTCGAGGTGTGGGGGGGGGTGGGGGGCGGGGGCAGGGGGGTCATGGTTTGACTCGAGGTCGGGGGGGCTCTGGTGGTGGGTGCTGGGCGTCTGCGTGCCAGCAGTCATGATCGTCAACTTTAGGGGGATCATGATCAGTTTGAGGTGTGTGTTTTTGTGAGGGGGGGGGGACTTGAGGGGGGGGAGGGGAGGGCTGTTGGGGAGGCTGGGCTGGGCGCTGGGGAGGGCGCTGGGGAGGGCGCTGGGCTCGACTGGGCTGGGCTGACGCCTACTGTGCCCCCCCGCCTCCCAAAGGTCCCCCTCGACTGGGCTGTGCTGACGCCTGCTGTGCCCCCCTCCCCCCCCTCCAAGGTCAAGGCGGGGCCGCGCGGCTACGCCAACTTCGCTGCGAGCATCCGCCACGCATTCAGGCTACCAACACAAGCCCCCCCTGCCACCCTGCCACCCCGGCCTGCCACCCCACTCACACGCACCCCACACATGCCCCCCCCCCCCCCCCAAGGCCCCAGGACAGCGCGGCTACGCCAAATTCGCGGCGAGCATCCGCCACGCGCTCAGCCTGCCCACCACCGCGCACCCCTCTGCCCCCCCCCCCCAAACACACACACACGCACCACGTGCCACCCACCCACCCCACACACCCCACGCGCCCCCTCCCTGCCCCCCCAAAGGTCAAGGCCGGGCCGCGCGGCTACGCCGACTTTGCGGCGAGCATCCGCCACGCGTTCCAAAACAAGCCCCCCCTGCCACCCTGCCACCCCGCCTGCCACCCCACTCACACGCCCCCCCCCCCCCAAAGGTCAAGGCTGGGCCGCGCGGCTACGCCGACTTTGCAGCCAGCATCCGCCACGCGTTCAGCCTGCCCGACGGGTGCGAGCTCAACATCACGTTCACGTGCGACGAGCCGTCGACAGGTGGGTGTGGGGTTTGAATTGTTGCAGTTTAGGACTGCGCGTGGGCAGGCAGCCGGCTGGTGGCTTCCAGTGACCGTCAGGGCCAGGACTGGACTTGGGTCTAGGCGGTGGTACTAGGACTGGACAACAGTCTTCGCTGGAAAGCCGAAGTTACTGTTTCTGTTACTGCGGCGGGCGGGTGGGTTGCGGGTGTGGTCGGGTCCCAGGGGGCGTGGGTGGCGCGCATCCGCCACGCGTTCAGCCTGCCCGACGGGTGTGAGCTCAACATCACGTTCACGTGCGACGAGCCGTCGACAGGTGGGGTTTGAATCGTTGCAGTCTGGGACTGCGCGTGGGCAGGCAACCGACTGGTGGCTACCAGTGATCGTCAGGGCCAAAACATGACTTGGGTGCGGTGGTACTAGGACTACAATTTAGTCTTCGCTGGAAAGCCGAATTTACTGTTTCTGTTACTGCGGCGGGTGGGTGGGTTGCGGTGAACCCACCTACCTCCCAGACTGCTCAGGGCCCCGGGGCGTGGATCAGGGAAGTCCTAGGGCCGCGCAGAGCGACGGCCTTCCACCGACAGGTGGGTGACGCAGTTGGCCAGGTGCAGCCGCGCGAGCGTGGCGCGGCTGCACACACGCACACACGTGCGCAGGCATGCAGGCTCGCACACCGGTGCACACTCACACGCACGCAGTGCGCGTGCACACGACTGCAGCGGGCGACTGCGGGGGCGCGTGGTCCCCAATTCGCTCACACACACACATACACACGCAAGCACCGCTCGCCGCCCGCGCGCGCGCCTCGCCCCTCGCCCCCCCCCCCACACACACACACAAACACCGCTCGCTGCCCGCGCGCGCGCCTCGCCCCTCGCCCCCTTCCACCCCCCCACACACACACACAAACACCGCACGCTGCCCGCGCGCGTGCCTCGCCCCTCGAACAAACACACACACACACACACACAAACACCGCTCGCTGCCCGCGCGCGTGCCTCGCCCCTCGCCCCTCCACCACCCCCTCCCAACACACACACAAACACCGCTCGCTGCCCTCACCCCTCGAACACACACGCACACACACATACACACGCACACACACACACGCACACACACACACCCATACACACACATGAACACACCGCTCGCTGCCCACTCTTCCCTCGCCCCTCGCCGCAGGCGCCTTGTTCACGATCCACGGCGCGCGGGCGTACGACGCGGCGGTGCACTGCGCGTCGATCTCCGCTACGCCCCTCACACACACACACACACACACGAACACCGCTTGCTGCCCGCCCACGCGCGCCTCGCCCCTCGCCCCTCGCCCTTCGCCGCAGGCGCCCCGTTCACAATCCACGGCGCGCGGGCGTACGACGCGGCGGTGCACTGCGCGTCGATCTCCGCCGCGCGGCGCGCGCTGGCCGCGAGCGCCGGCTCCTCGGCACTCAGCTCGGCGGACAGCGCCTCGACCGGCGACGGGGCGACGGTGCTGACGCCGCACGCACGCGACGCCAGCGACGTTGCGCGCAAGCGCAGCGGCCTCGGCGACTGGGGCAAGCGCGTGCGCGGCGCGCTGGCGAACATGCTGTTCCCGTATTGCTGACAGGCGTCAGCGACGTCGCGCGCAAGCGCAGCGGCCTCGGCGACTGGGGCAAGCGCGTGCGCGGCGCGCTGGCCAACATGCTGGTCCCGTATTGCTGACGGGCGTCAGCGACGTCACGTGCAAGCGCAGCGGCCTCGGCGACTGGGGCAAGCGTGTGCGCGGCGCGCTGGCGAACATGCTGTTCCCGTATTGCTGACAGGCGTCAGCGACGTCGCGCGCAAGCGCAGCGGCCTCGGCGACTGGGGCAAGCACGTGCGCGGCGCGCTGGCCAACATGCTCTTCCCGTACTGCTGACAGGCGTTGGTGGCGCCGCACCGTCGAAGCGCAGCGGCCTTAGCGACTGGGGCAAGCGCGTGTGCGGCGCACCGCCGCACGATCGAAGTTACCACCATACCAGAGCACGTGTGCTCTTTACCCACCGCCACCACGACCGTTGTTCAAGACCAAGCACAGCCGAGCGGCCCCACCGGGCCGGTCAGGCATCTCGCAAGCGCTGCGGCCTCGGCGACTGGGGCAAGCGCGTGCGCGGCGCGCTGGCCAACATATGCTCTTCCCGGACGTACTGCTGACGGGCGTCGGTGGCGCCGCACCGTGGAAGCGCAGCGGCCTCGGCGACTGGGGCAAGCGCGTGCGCGGCACGCTGACGAACATATGCTCTTCCCGAACTGCTGACGGGCATCGGTGGCGCCGCACCGTTGAAGTAATCACCGTGCTCTTAACCCACCCCCACCACGACTGTTCTTCAAGACTAAGCGCAGCTGAGCGGCCCCACCGGGCCGGCCAGGCATCTCCGAACATGCGTGCCACATGCACGGTTGTCATTAAACTAAACCCTATAACAATTTTGTTGTTTCGCCCACACACGTGCGCATAGTTGTGCCGAGCTTTGAGCCATGTTGTTGCTCATGTTGTTGCTCTACCTCTGTCTACTTCAGCCCCACGCTCGCCCGCCTGAAATTTAATTGCAGCTGCTTACCAGGCATAAGTTGCCGGGGTGCAAGAAGGAAAGAGGGGAGGATGGCGGGCACAGCAGGGGCAGCACGTAAATCGATCACGCTGTGCGAGCGTGCGCAGCAGCGGAGCGTGCAGGCAAGCACGCGGCGCACAAACGGGGCATCACAGATCAGGCATGCACGGGACCCCTCCTCGCCAGGAAGCCATCTTCGGAGCAACCGTCGTCAGCAGAAGGCGCAGGGGTGAGCTTGGGCACAGGGCTGGGCGTGAATTGTCGACGGCCTGCGGGCACGGGGTTTGGATCGTCGACCACCTGCGCAAACGCCTTGCTCTTGCCAGAACCCTCGGAGATGGCCTGCGGCAGCGCGAGCGCTTGAGGGGCATATTGGAAGCACAGCAGTAGGGGGGCGTGTCAGGGGTGAGGCAACAACAGTGGAGAAGGGGCCGAGGCAGGACCAGAGTACGTGATCAGCTGCCTTACCGTGCTGGCGGCCTCAGCCAGGGCCTGGGCCACGGCAGATCCGCCGTCAGACGATGCCTGGGCGACCGCGTCGCTCAGGTGCCTGGCGCCTGTGAAGGGGCAGGGTGCAAGTTGGTGCAGGGGCAGGAGGCAGAAGGTGGTTGGTGCGCAGGCAGAAGCACAGCGCCTGCGTGCTGTCCTCAAGGACAGGGCCAAGAGGGTTTGGGCCGGGGATGCAGCAGCATGCAGGGGGATGTAGCTACAGCAACGGCGGCGGCGAGCGCCTTGCTCTGCATATGCGCTACCTACACCTGCAGTAGCGCGGTCACGTACACACCCCCAGGGCTGCTCTGATGACCAGCAAGGTTTGAGCGCGCTGCTGGGCGCTGTGTCATCAGGGCTCGACATACACTCGTCCCACCCCGCTGCCTTACCTGCTCGCCACTGGTCCTGTGCCCGGCAGCCGAGTCAAGCGCGCATTCTGGTGCCTACCGCGGTAGTCACAGCAGGCAGGGGCTTTGGGTCAAGCAAGAGGCTTTGGGTCAAGCAGCACATCACGAGGCAGCAGAACGTTTGAGCACGTTTGAGTCAACCATCTGTGGCTCGGGGTGATGTTGGGGGGTGTGAGCGGTGCTGGTGATCAGGAGTCCTGCAGGTGGTCAACGATGCCCAATTGGCCTCAGTAGCAGCAGCGCGTTCGGGCTTTGGCACGTGGGCATGGACAACGCAAGTTGGGCGGTGGGTCTCCTCCAGGGGGAGAGGGCCCATGCAAGCTTTACACAAGTAGGACGCCCCACACCTACCCCTGTCACGCCTACAAAGGGCAGCCCCCTGCAGTTCCATCCATTCCAGTCGCCTCCCTTTGCGAAGACCCTCGCGCCCTCGAGCCACGCCACGCCACGCCGCGGCACTAAGCCAACGTGAGGCACCAGGGAGCTGCTCGTTTTGAATGCAACCTTCTCCTCCCCATGCCACTTGCTCCGCTATCGCTCCACCGATCCCACGCTTGATCTAGCCCTGCCGCACGCTTGATCTTGCCACGCCGCCTCTGGATGGTCGCTCGCAAGTCGCGCGTGCAAGCAGAGGTCGCGCGGTGTACCATGTGCGCGGGAAGCAAGTGACAGGCGTCGCGCAAACGCCACCACCCTCTTGCCCTGCTCTTGCTCCTCCCTCCCCACGATGCAGGTCCCACGATGTCGCCCAAGCACCTGGTGTTCATGATGCTCGCAGCTCTTGCTGTGGGCAGCGCCAACTGTGAGCTACAGCGCCGCCTGCGTGCTACAGCCGTCGCCTGTCGCCTGCGCCCTGCCGCATGCGCATGCCCACCGCCTCGCCACCTGCCCCCGATGCATGCTGCTGCAGCCCCGGCACAAACCCACTTGGCCCTATCCTTGAGGACAGCACGCAGGCACTGTAGCGTTGTGCAGCTGCCTGCGCACCAATCCTCTGCACCCTGCCCCTGCACCCTGCCCCTTCGCAGGCACCAGGCACCTGAGCGACGCTGTCGCCCAGGCGGTCGCCCAGGCATCGTCCGATGGTGGATCTGCCCTGGCCCAGGCCCTGGCTGAGGCCGGCAGCACTGTAAGTCAGCTGATCACCTGCTCTGCTCCTTCTCCTCAGCCACCTCTCCCCTTCACCTCACCCCTGCTACTGCCCCCGCCACGCCACGCATCCCACACAGGGCGGCGGTGATGCCCTTGCTAGCGCGCTGAGCCAGGCCGCTGCGTCTGGCGGCTGCGGCTCTGTCGCAGAGGTGGGACATTGTGCCTGCTGCCCGCCTGCTGCGATGCCACTTCTGCCTGCTGCGCCTGCCCTGCGGCTTGCTGCGCCCACCCCGCTGCCTGCTGCCCGCCTGCCCGCCTGCCCTGCTGCCTGCTGCCTGCTGCGACTGTCCTGACGCTGCCCCACTGCTGCACTTCCGATGTGCCCCACAGGCGCTCGCGAAGGCGCAGGCCATTTCGCAGGGCTCCGGCAAGAGCGAGGCGTTTGCTGCGGCGGTCGCGCAGTCGGGAGGTGGCGGCTGCCTTCCAACGCCCACGCCCACCCCAGCGCCTGTGCCAGCGCCCACCCCTGCGCCAGCGCCCACCCCTGCGTCCGTGCCAACGCCCACCCCCGCGCCTACTCACGCGCCTACTCCTGGTGGATGCTCTGATGCTAGCTTCGTGGTGCGTGAGGAGTGCGCCTCTGCCTCCTGCCTGTCTGCTCTACGATGCCCAGTTTGTGCGCCGCGTGTGCTTGCCTGCACGATGCGCTGATAGCACCTGGCCTGCACACGCTGCATGAGAAACTGACGTGCTGTCCCTGCTGTGCCCGCCCTCCTCCCCTCTCACCAGCCTGGCCTCATCCTTGACGTCTACCGCGCCGGCAAGCTGCCTGCCTCCGTGTGCGCCAACGGCGACTGGTCCCCGTCCAACGTCGTCACCTTCACCGAGGGCACGAGTACCTCTCTCATCGCGAAAAAGATCGACGAGGCCGGCAAGGACGACGTCGCTTGCAAGTCGTACAACGGCGCCTTCCGTCCCGACACGACCGGTGAGTGGACCTTCACCGTCACCGGCGACGACGCCATCGACCTCTGGCTGGGCACGGCCCCCGGCAGCGAGACCAACACCAACTGGCTGGTGTCTGCCTCATGGTCAGACGGCGCCAAGTCCGCCACCGTGCAGCTGACCGGCTGCGAGTTCTACTACCTCTCCGTGCTCTCCTGCAACTGCGCCGGTGCCTACACGCGCAAGGTGGGTCGTGTTAGCTGCTCTCTAGCTGCTTGCTTGCTGGCTGCCAGCTGCTTGGTAGCTGCTTCCTATTTGCTTGCTAGCTGCTTCCTATTTTTTTGCTACCTGCTTGCTGGCTGCTTGATAGCTGCTTGATATAACTGCTTGATAGCTGCTTGAAAGCTGCTTAGTAGAACTGCTTTCCGGCTGCCGCATTGCACTTGCGCTGCCCAACACACACACACACACACACACACACACACAAACACAGGTTGAGTTTAAGCATGCGTCGTGGTCAAAGGCGGCCGTCCTGGGCGACGGCTACTACTTCCACTCCGCCACTCCCACGCTGTACAAGTGAACAAGTTCTGAGTAGACTTGAGTAGACTGAGAGTAGAGTGAACAATGTCACGTGACAACATTAAGCACAAGTGGCCCAGGGCCCGACACAAATATGTGCGTATACGTGCAAGGACGAAACACACAACAACTGTAATGACAACCGTGGTAAATGTGGCTCCCGCCTTGGAGATCTGGCCAGCCTGATGCAGCCCCTGGGCTTTGCCTGGCCATGGTCTTGAAAATGAACGACCATGTTTCTTTTGCTCTTGCGCCTCACGTTGGCTTGGTGTCGTGGCATGGCTCAAAGCCGGGCGCTTATGAGAGGTCATCTTGCAAAGACGACTGGAATGGTATGTTACAAGAGGCAGGGAACTGCCTCTTGTAGGCGTGGGATTGGGGCGTCCTACCTTCAAGGATTGCATGACTCAAAGCGTCGTCTGTGCCTGCCCAAAGCGTTGTCTGTGCCCACTGCCAAAGCCCGCACACGCTGCTGCTATCGAGGACAAGGGAATCGGGCACAGCTCACATGCCCCAACACCCACCGAGCCCCAGATTGTGATGGTGTTGTCTCAAAAGTGCTCATGCTGCTGCCTCGTGCTGTGCTTTGGGTCTTGCGTGGGTCACCCCTGCCCGCTGCTAAGACTGACTACCGCGGTAGGCACCAGAATGCGAGCCGTACTCCTCGGCTGCCGGGCAAAGCACCAGCGACGGGCAGGCGATACCACGGGGTGTGGTGTTTGTCGGTCATTGATGATGTGTTCGGAACCCACATCACGCGGCGGCGTCAAGCACCGCACGCCCCCTTTGCTGGGCATCAGATCAGCCCCGGGGTGCGTGGCCACGCTGCTACTGCACGAGTGGCTGCGATGCTTCCTCCTGGCAGCCCAAGGGTCGCAGCAGCTGGAAGGAAGCAGATGGCCGCAGGCGCAGGCCATCTCGCATGGCTCTGGCAAGAGCGAAGCGTTTGCCCAGGCGGTCGCGCAGTCCGGAGCTGGCGTTTGCATCGACGATCCAACCCGCACGCCCACCCCCACGCCCACCCCCACGCCCACCCCCACGCCTCCTCAACAACATGTTCATGATGCTGCCTCTTGATGCGCGTGGGGCGTGCTTGCCTGTTGCTGTGCCTACCTTTCCACCAATCCTGATCCTTTTGCAGGCGCAACCAGGCACCTGATGCAGACCGAGGGGCTTGCCGCCGCATTTGCCGTGGCCACCTCCAACGGCGGCTCTGCCTTTGCCCCTGCCCAGCCCTGGCCCAGGCCGTCGACGGTGCTAGGCAGCAGATCACCTGCTCTCCTTCCCCTCAGCCCCCTCTCGCCTTTTGCCCCACCCTTGCTGCTGCCCCTGCCCAGCCCTGGCCCAGGCCGTCGACGGCGCTAGGCAGCTGATCACCTGCTCTCCCTCCCAGCCCCCCAGCAGCCCCCTCTCCCCTATCGCCCCACCCCTGCTGCTGCCCCCCTCCTCATCTGCACCCCCTCCTCTGCCCCACCCCTGCTGCCACGCATCCTTCACAGGGCGGCGGAGATGCCAGCGCCACTTCCAGCGCGGCGAGCCAGGCCATCACGCCTGTTGCCCTGAAGATGAGGCCTTCCTCATGATCAGAGCAGCTGTTCCTCTCTCGGCTCTGCTGTGCTTACCCCCTCCCTCCCCCTTGCCCTCTATCCTGGGTGGTGCATCTGTGAGCGTGTCGAGCTAGCGCTGGAGGGCCTACTCTGATGGGGTGTTGGAACACCGGCCGCCGGCGCGCTCATCGCCCGCGCGGCCACCACCACAGAATCACCGATGAGCAGCGGCTCCCCCGGCTCAGACTCCCCGCCACGCCACCGCGCGTGCGTGGATGCGACACAGACACAGCTTTCGGCGCTCCACGGGGCGCGGGGGGCAGCCACATACGCGGAGGCTGCGCAACACCTGCATGGCGACGCCAGCAACCACATCTCGGCCTCGGCCGACACCACAGACGCCCTCAGCGCGGGGCAGGCAGACATCAGACGCCTGGTAGGGGGGCTGCTGGACAGGGAGGCGAGGGCGCGCGCCCAGCCACAGAATGCGCCGACGCAGGTGGGCGCGCCACAGGTTGCCGACGCCGGCCACAGCGGTGCCCTTGCGGGGGTGCTCGCTGTGGTGCAGGCGCAGGCGCAACAGATTGCGTCCCTGGTGGATGTGGTGAGCCTCCTGGTGAGCCGCGTCCCTGGGGCGCCCATGCAGATGCCGCATGCAGAGCCCGCCCGCGCGCGGGCCGGCCATGCGGCCCACAGTGCGGCGCCCCGCGCTGCGCCTGCTGCCGAGGCTGCTCAGCCTGCCCGGCCCGCTGCTGCTGCCGCCCCTGTGGCGTCGGCGGGGGGGGGCCGGCGACGGAGCGGCCTGCGTCGGGCGCCACGCGTGCCGCATCTGCGCGCGGCCCCTCCCGCCGGGGGGGGCTGCCTGCGCGTGTGGGCGACACGTCGCTGCGCCGCAGCTTCGTGCTGTCCATCCCGGTGGCACGCGGTGCCAACTGGTTCCTCGCGGGCGGTGGCAGGCGGATGGATGAAGAGGAGGCGACGGCGGCGGCGGCGGAGTGGATCGCTGCAGCTGCCGAGGACGGCACCAGCCTGCCCGTCCGCCTGGCTACGGATGTCGTGCGCTTCCTCTACGGCGGCACCGGCCGGCGGGAGCCGGCTGATGGTGGCGTCGTGTCCGCGTCGCTCCTCAACGCCAAGCCTGCCGTCGGGGGCATCGGCGTGGAGCCACGCGGGGGCGGTGTGCTGCGTGTGCTCTTCACCGTGGCGTCTGACGCCGTGGCCGACACTGTCGTGCGCTGGCGCCACGAGCTGCGCCGCTGCGTGGACTCGACTGCAGTCTTCGACGTCCTCAGTGACCGCGAGGAGGCGCAGCACCAGGCGCTGTGGCCCGCTTTCCTCGCCGCCAAGGTTGCGGGGAAGCGGGCGCAGTTCCACCGCGCGCGCCTCGTCGTTGACGGCGAGCGGGTGCCTGCACCTGCTTGCTAGATGGCATTCCCTCTGGGGGTGTTTTTGAAGGGGAGGTGGCGCCACACGCGTGCGGTGGCGGGTGCGGTGTGGTCGCTGAGTAGAGTGCTGCGGCGGGTGTGCTACTAGCCCCGCTTCCGGTGGTCTGGGGGAGGGCTTTTTGGTCCCTTCATGGTTTTATACCTTGGGTCCGCCCTCTGGCCATTTGAGGGGCTGGGTGTGCAGCCTGCACAGTGGTGCTGCTTGCTTGGCGCCCGCCACCAAGTGTGGATGGCGTTACCGTGGGCTACTTGTAGCTTGACCTTTTGTGGGCCTTGAGCCTTGTTTCTCTAAGTCCCACTGGAGCTTTGGAACCGTACGTGTGACCGCCAGAAGTGGATTGTAAAACTCTCATCATCATCATCAAAAAAATCTTGCTGTGTGCCTGTGTGGAGAAGCCTCAGCAGGGCAGCATCGACCCCTACAGACGCGAAGGGCGGTTTACCCGAGGTTAAACGGCGGTTAAACCAGAGGTAAAGGGTGCAACGGGGTTACCCGGCTTTACCGGTTTAAAAAAGGTTTAACTTGGTTTAACGAGGGTTTACGAGGATTTAACCCGGTTTAACCAGGCGCAGGGTTTACCCGCAGTTTTACCAGCCGCAGGGTTTACCCGCAGTTTAACCAGGCGCGGACCTCGCGCGTCGATCGCCCACCTCTCCGCACGCACCTGGATCAGTTTCCTTGTAGCCTGCTTCTACGTTCTACTAGTGCGCTCGGGGGGGGTGGCAACCCCCCGGGCGCGCTGCGATCCAGGTGTCGACGACGCGAGTCCAATGACCCTGTAGCGTAGAGCCAACCCAAGGAGGGCATACCGGCCCGGCACCACAGACGGCCAAGGACGCCTCGCGGGCTTGAGCTGGCTGGCCGCGGATGCGAGCAAAGGGGAAACAAGGCACCCCATGCATGCAGCCTTTTCCTGCCCAGTCCCCGCGTGTAGCGGGGCACGCCTGGCGACGCGTCCAAGTCGTCAATCAGAACACCAGAGTGGCTACGTTCAACGTGCGGACATGTCCTGCAGAGGACGAGGGACTGGTCAAACTGGCGAGTCTGGTGCAAGATTGCGCCAAGCTTAGCGTCGGTGTTGCAGCGCTTCAGGAGCTGCGCAGGACCGGCTCCGGGGAGGCGCAAGTGGCTACGGGCGACACGTCGTGGACGCTGCTGTGGTCGGGTGGGGAGCACCGGCAGCGTGGGGTGGGCTTGCTGTTGTCCCCTGCATGGGCATCGGCACTCGTCTCCTGGGAGGCGGTGTCCGATCGCCTCATCCAGGCCCGCTTTGCAGCAGACCGTAAGCAGATGATCACCATCGTCAGCGCCTACAGTCCAACGGAGGCGGCGAGCGACGAGGAGGCTGGCGACTTCTACCTTCGAGTAGCGGCGCCCGCGGACAAGGCCAACGACAAGCGCGATCTGCTCATCGTGGCAAATGATTTCAATGCAGCAGTGGGGAGGGACTCAGTGTCCGACCACGAATGCGTTGGCAAGCACCTGCCCCTCACGGAGCCAGTGGTGGCCAGCAGGAACGGACGCCTGCTCCTCGACACTGCCACTGCATGCAGCCTGCGCGCTGCCAACACTCTCTACCCCCACAGGCCTGAGCACCAGTACACCCACATCAGCCCCATGGCTGTTGCACAGAGCAGACGGCATGCATGCTCTGTGCGCCGCCTGCACAGCGTCAAGGACTACATCCTGGTCGCGCGCCGCCGCATGCATGCGGTGACAGACTGTAGGGTGCGTAGGAGCCCAACCTGGGACAGCGATCACCGCATGGTGGTACTGTCCATGCGCCTCCGCATGCGAGCCTCCCGCCATGCAGGCGGCTCTCAGCGGCGCGCATGGGACTCTTCACAACTGCGGCGCCCGGCTGTCCGTCGTGAGTTCAACCTCCAGCTGTCCGATCGCTTTGGGCTGCTGGAGGCCGTGCCGCCCGAGGGCGCTGATGCCCAGGCGGAGTACGACGCGATGGCTGCTGCCATTCGCGAGGTGGCCACCAACCACCTCGCTCCGCGCGGCAGCCGCCGGCGGCGCGGCTGGCAGTTCACTCTGTCGCAGCGCACCCTCCGGCTCATGGACGCCCGGCAGCGCGCGCACTCGGCATGGCTCAGGAGCAAGTCTGCTGCTGCCAAACGAGAGCGCAACCGCGCCAACCGCGCGGCCGACGCAGCTGTGCAGAGAGACAGGGAAAGGTGGATCGGCCAGCAGGTGGCAGAGGCGCAAGACATGCTACGCAAGAAGAATCTGCGCCAGTTTGCGCGCGCGTGCGACAGGCTGGCGGGCCGCAGCCGCAGCCATCAGATCCCACCTGCCATGCGGGACGTCTCAGGCGCGCTGCACAGCGGTCCAGACGGGGTGCTGAAGGCCATGACAGAGTCATTCGACAAGCTATATGGCGGGGAGACCAAGCTCAGCGACGAGACCCTGAACCAGCTGAAGAACGATGTAGCGGCGTTTGAGCTCACACGCGCCACAGAGGTGGACGAGGCGCACGGGCGCCCCCCTGACCTGGCTGAGACGGAGGCGTGTGTGCGAGCGTTGCGCTCGGCCGCCGCTCCGGGCGGTGACCAGCTGGACGCCATGCTGTTGCGGTGCCCACCTGCCATCGCATGGCTCCACCGGGTCATCATCGCCGTATGGCGGTCGGGGAGAGCCCCGAGGGAATGGAAAACTGCTATTATCACACCGTTATATAAGGGGAAGGGTCCGCGTGACTCCCCTGGTAACTACCGCGGTATAAGCCTTCTCTCTATTGCCGGGAAAGTGTACGCTGCCATACTTCTGCACCGCGTCTCCACGCAGGTTGATGGTCAGTTGCATGAGGCTCAGTGTGGTTTCAGAAAAAGCAGAGGCACTGTGGATGCGATTTTTACTCTGCGCTCGCTGAGCGCGGCACATGCCGAGTACAAACAATGCATGGCTGTGGCATTTGTCGACTATTCTTAAGCTTACGATTGCATAAACCGTGCGGCACTGTGGAAAGTCCTTAGATGATATAGTGTTCATCTGCACATTATTGATCTGTTGTAGGATCTTCACACCAACACCGCAGCTGCCGTGCGGCTGGCTGGGAAAATCGGGCACGAATTCCCCGTGTCGTCTGGTGTGCGACAGGGGTGCGTCATTGCTCCTGTGTTGTTCAATGTTTTCATTGACTACATAGTGAAAAAGGCGCTAGACATGATGCCAGAGGGGGCTGGCGTGTCAGTCGTGACCCGAGCCGGCGGCTCTGTGTTTTCGTCGTCGGTTGAGCCTATAGTAATGCTGATGTATGCCGACGATTTATGTTTGTTCTCGCATGACCCAGCTCAGTTGGCGCTAATGCTGAAAATCCTTGACAAAGTGTCCTCTGGCTTTGGCATGCAAATCAACGCCGCCAAGACAGAAGTGATGATTTTGCCAGCAGATTTTGACGCCGATCTGCCCACGTTTGCGCTGACTGGTGGTGAAGTGAAGACCGTCTCTGCATTTAAGTATTGAGGGAGTTGGATAACCCAGAGTGGTGGTGTGGAGAAGGAAATCGGTGTGCGTGTCGGTCGCGCGCCGGGCGTGTTTGCGTCTTTTGATCAGAATTGGGCCAGCAAGAAGATGCAAGTGCAGTCTAAGATGCGGGTTTACAACACTTTCGTGCTGCCCCACTTTCTGTACGGCTGTGAAACATGGGCCCCTACAGGTAGTCTTTGCTGGAAAGCCGATGTAACTGTAACTGTTAACCAGGCGCAGGGTTTACCCACAGTTCAACCGGGCGCAGGGTTTACCCGCAGTTTAAACAGGCGCAGGGTTTCCCCGCAGTTTAACCGGGCGCAGGGTTTCCCCGCAGTTTAACCAGGCGCAGGGTTTACCCTCAGTTTAACCGCTGGAGGGCCTACTCTGATGGGGTGTTGAGACACCCCATCTTGCTGTGTGCCTGCAGACTGTGTGGAGAGTGACAGCTGTGTGGAGAAGCCTCAGCGGGGCAGCATCGACCCCGGCACCGGCACGCCCACCCCTGCCTGCACATGAAGGCGTGTGGCTGTGAACACTGTGACAGGGTGCACCCTGGGCTTGCTGATGACCGGATGAGCCTTTCTGGTATGGGTTCTGGAGGGCGAACCAGGTGGGCCGGGACAGGATCAGAGATTCCAATTAAAAAAAAAGATGGCGACAGCTGAGGTCACACCTCGGATGACGGTGGAAATGGGCCCCGCGCCGAGTCAGGTGCCCCGAGCCGTTCCAGGCAACACCTTGTGCGCGGCGCGGAGCTGACCACCCGATGTGGTGACCTGGAAGGGTTGTTGTTGTTGAGTGTCACCAAACCAAAGCGCGCCAGCATGTCGGCGATGGACATCACGCCGCCTGTGGCGCCGCGCGGAGGCCGCGCAAGGCAGATGCATCAGCCGGAGCCCATGACGCTGGGGACGCCAGGGGTGGGTGGCAACGCGAAGGACGCATGACTTGCATGCATGGCGCACCTGAAGACTGACCCGCCTGCCTGCCTGCTGCTGCCCATGCGTGGCCAGTCCGGCGTCCTGACCCCCAACAACGACCGTGACGAGCGGCTAGGCATGCGGCGGCAGAGGTGGGAGCTCGCATGGCGCAGCACGCATGGCACGCATGGGCATGGCATGCATGGGCGGGGGTGGGGGGGGGTGCTCGCCCGGCACACGCGCGCGTGCCGCCCTCCCTCTCCGCTGTGGCCCGCCCGCACGGGGACGATCCCTTGGGAACCACCCCGCCCTGTGCCCCACGCAGTCAGGCAAAGGCTCTGCGCAAGTCGGTGGGCGGCGCAGGCATGGCCGCTGGCGGCGGCGCTGGCGCCGGCGGCAGGGGCGGGATGAGCGCGGAAGACTTGCGCACTTTGTATGACCGCGTGATCAAGCTCGCCGCCGAGAACAAGATCAACAAGAACAACGCGTGGGACATTGACGTGATCTACCACATGCCGTCGATCATCAAGTGGGTGTGCGCGGGCGTGTGTAAATACAGTCAAGGGAGCACGCACGCACACACACACACACACGCACGCTTCACCTTGATGCACCTGACATTGTGGTCCAGCAGCTACATCGTGCAACTTGAGGAGAACGTTCGGCCCGATGTTGTCGTGTCTGTGTGTGTCTGTGTGTATCTGTGTGTCTGTGTGTGTGTGTGAGGGGGGGGCACAGTGTGTGTTTCCTGTCTGTCTCTCTTAACGAGTGTGTGTGTGTGTATCCCCTGTGCGGCGCCTCAACCCGGGCGCCATCGCCTGCGGACGGCCTGCCCGCAGGCGTCCTTTCAAGCTTTCAAGGGCGCGCGTTAGCAGGGCCCCACTACACAGCACCGCCCCTTTTTCACACGCGGGACGGCCGTGGCAGGGTGCACAGTTTAGACAGACCTGCCTGTGCAGGGGCGAGCACGGTGCGGGCGCGCAGCACACCTCAACTTCCATCACGCGTCGTGCCAACTGACGAACCCCAACTGACAAACCCAACTGGCAAACCCAACTCCCAACTGACAAACCCACCTATCAACTGAAAGCCCAACTGACCGAACACGTGTGCAGGGGCGAGCATGCCGCGGGCGCGCAGCACTTCAACTTCCAGCGCGCGTCGTGCGGCCTCGCAGCCGGCGTCGACATCTACTCAAAGCGCGTGGATAGCGTGTACGAGACGTGCAAGGAGACGTTGTTCGGGTTCCAGGTGTGTGTGTGCGTGTGCGTGTGTGTTGGGGCCCATCCGCCAGCTGCTGCGCGCTTTTTCGCTGGACAGCGTGTGTGGGAGTGCACGAGACGTGCAAGGAGACGCTGCACGGGTTCGAGGTGTTCGGGGTTACTTTCGGTTATGTTCGGTTATGTTCGCCCTCCCCCCTTCCCTCCCTCCCCTCCCTCCCTCCCTCCTCCCTCCTCCTCCTCCTCCCTCCCTCCTCCCTCCTCCTCCCTCCCTCCTCCCTCCTTCCCTCCTTCCCTCCTTCCCTCCTTCCCTTCCTCCTCCCTCCTTCCTCCTTCCTTCCTCCTTCCCTCCTTCCCTCCTTCCCTCCTTCCCCTCCCCTCCTTCCTCTCCCTCCTTCCTCCTTCCCTCCCTCCTTCCTCCTCCCCCCCTCCCTCCCTCTCCCTCTCTCCCTCCCACACCCCCCCACACACACCAGGGCGTGTGCACGGCGGACCTAAACACCGACATCGGCAACGACGCGCGCGAGGGTGGCGGGGGTGCCCCCCCCCCCGATATCCTCCCCAACCTCCGTCCCCACTCCCCCCAACCTCCATCCCCTCTCTTCCCGACCTCCCTCTCCACACACACACACACACCAGGGCGTGCGTGCGGCAGACCTCGAAGATGGCGAAGACGACGCGCGCGAAGGGGGCGGTGGCAGCGACCAGGGCGACGCCGCTGGCGGCGAGGGCGGCGAGGGCGAGGGCGGCGGCGCGCGTAAGCGCAAGCCGGGCGCGACGGGGTACCTTGACCCGAACGGCACACTCACAGATGCTGACTCGCTGCGGGCCAAGGTGTGTGTGTGTGGGGGGGGGGGGAATGCGTGTGTGTGTGTGTGGGTGTGCGTGTTTGCACAGGTGTGTGTGTGTGTGTGTGTGTGTGGACCCGGGCGGCACGCTCGCCGATGCTGATCGCTACGGGCCAGGGTGGGGGTGGGGACCACACACGCACACACGCACACACGCACGCACACACACACACACGCTAGCACATGCCCCTCTCCTCTCACACGCGGGGCAACAACGCCGACCCTCTGTTCGGCAAGACCAGCAGCACACGTGCGCGCACACACACACACACACACACACCAAATGCAGGGCAACGGCGCCACGTTTGACGCCGACCCTCTGTTTGGCAAAGACCAGCATCAATCATGCACACACACACACACACACACACCAAATGCAGGGCGACGGCGCCACGTTTGACGCCGACCCTCTGTTTGGCAAAGACCAGCATCAATCATGCACACACACACACACACACATAGAGAGAGATATCGTTGATGATGATGGATCTTACAGTCTGTGTGACACCAGTATGATGTATAAGACCGGTGTCGGCGCTAGCGCCCGACACCTTAAACTCAGTTTCAGTGGGAAACTGGCTGGCTACCTGGTAGGGGTGAGGGTAAACCCCCACATGCGCGCACGCACTGGACCTAGACAGGACACTGGGCCCCCAGATCCACCCTATACCACCCAGGTAGTAACAGCAACGCATTGTTGGTGTGCGCCTGTGTTCTACTACTAGTCCCGCCGCCGCCATTGGCTCCAGCAATCTCCTCCATGCCCGCCAGCAATCTCCTCCACGCCCGCCAGCAATCTCCTGTATGCCCGCCAGCAATCTCCTCCATGCCCGCCAGCAATCTCCTGTATGCCCGCCAGCAATCTCGTCCATGCATGGGCGCCGCCATGCGATCTCCATGCGCCGCGCCGCGCTCCATGCGCGCCAGCACCCGTACCACCCGCCTCATTCCCGTTCTTTAGCCATTCCCCGTGACACCTATGGCTGATCCTTGTTCCGCCGTCCCCTTTGGCATCTGTAACCCGTATCCTCTCCCTGTAGCCTCATTCCCCGTTCTTAACCGCCATCTCCATTATGGTGCCCGCCCGCTGGTGGGGCCTCGCCTCGCCCCATGCCGCACGGCTAGTGTATTGATTGCTGCGCCATCTATAATCTGCGCCTTGGGGCAGGGAACCCCTGCGCCACAACCTGCTCACAAAGCCTAGCCGCATGTGCCTCGCTTCCCATGTTTCTCAATTTCTCGCCATCCGCTTCCATGCTGCCGCCTGCAATCTCCTCCACGCCCGCGAGCAATCTCCTCCATGCATGCATGCGCAGAGCGCCGCCATGCAACCCCCATGCGCGCGCCGCGCCCGCCAGCTCCCGTAGCCTCATTCCCCGTTCTTTACCCATGCGCCATGACGCATTAGCCTTGTCCGCCGTCCCCTGGCATGCATAACCCGTAGCCTCATCCCCGGTAGCCGCATTCCTCGTTCTTAGCCGCCATCTCCATTATGGTGCCCGCCCGCTGGTGGGGCCTCGCCTCGCCCCATGCCGCACGGCTGGTGCATCGATCGCGTCGCCATCTAATAATCTGCGCCTTGGGGCAGGGAACCCCTGCGCCGCAACCTCCTCACAAAGCCTAGCCGCATGTGCCTCGCTTCCCATGTTTCTCAATTTCTCGCCATCCGTCTCTCTCTTCCATCCAGGCACAGTAAACCATTAGGAGCCGCAATCTGCTTGAGTTCCGATCGTTGTGAGAGGGGGTGCATGCTCGCCGCAATTCTCGCCATCGTGCATCGTGCTCTCCATCGTACCGCTGCCCCATCTGCCACATAGCCTCGCCCCATCAGGACCAGTTCATCAGTAGCGCTGTGCGTCACAGCCGCTCAGGGTAAATTTCCAGATTTTCAGCCGCCCAGTACTAAGCGCAGTTGTCCCGGTTGTCCGCCATCGAGCGGCGCCAGGGCGGGAGCCCCTGGCGAAGAGCTTATGAACTTAACATGGCATTTTTTTTATGGTGGATACGGATGTAATCGTTACAGAGAACTCTGCACGGCAGACCTAGATAGGCTGTTTCTAGTCATCAGTTGAGGAGATTCCGTTTGAAGGCGGGAGACCAACCATGCGCCAGCAAGAGGGTGAACAACCTCATTCGTAAAGCAGTGGGGGAAAGGGGCAGTGGCGGGTCATTGACGGCTGTGTTCGTCAATCCGCCTCGACTGAGTTTAAACTAGGTGTCGGCAGAAGGACTTCCACAGTTGTGGAAATCATGCTAAGATGATCCACTTGGTGGTGACTCGCTCGGCGAACTCGGGGCGCTCGGGGATGTCGCGTGTGAAGTTGAAGAGATGGATGTTTGCGGAGGGCGTAGAACGTGACGGAGTGGGCGCAAAAGTCACCGGCGTGAGCCGGAAGAAGGTGATGGCGCCGCCGGCATAGAGCGAAGTCGTGTCCGAACAGCGGTAGTTGTGCAAGTGGGAGGCAGTGGGAGGGAGGCAGCGGGAGGGTAGTCGGAGGGAGAGGGTGAGGGCGGGGGAGGGTTAGGAGGGGCGGGGGGCACAGGATGGGGTGGGGTGCAGTGGGGATGGAGGGGTGGAAGACAGGAGAAGGGAGGGAGGAGAGGGGAGAGAGGAGGGAGCCACACTGTGGCCCGGCCACATGGCGCATACATAGGCGCTGGTAGCATGGGGGGGGGGTGCATGGGGTGCATGTGCGCGCATGGGGCGCATGGGGAGGGGCAACTCCATGTGACGAGCATGTGGGTATATGGAGGTCGACGGGGCAGCAGTGGGATAAGCGGTGGGTCTCTTGAGGTGGGGCGTGGGGTCGAATGAACGACTGGGCGGTGGGCGGTGGGCGGGACGGTGGCGGCTGGAGGAACTCGGTAGCTCAAGTTGAGCGCTGGCTCGGGCCGCATGGCGGTCGAGGTGATGGCACTGAGATACCTGGGCTCCGTTGTCTGAAGCTGCAGAGCTGCGGGGGGAGGGAAATCTGTGCGGTAGGGCGTCACGTGTTTTTTGCCATGTGGAGGGCGTGCGAGAGAGTGCGGATGGACTGAGCTCCTGGATGCATGCGTCGACTGGCTGCTGAATTGGCAGCCCGACGACAGGGGCGTACGGAGGAGGAGCGGCGGCAAGAATCGGCGGCGGCATGGGTGAAGGGGGGTCGACGTAGGCGGCGGCGATGACTTGAAGTGGGCGTCGCCCACTCTGTGGGCGCCCACAGACACACACGCACACTACTACATGCAGGGCACCGACGCCACGTATGAAGCGGATCCGCTGTTTGGCAAGACCAGCAAGCTGTCTGACGAGGCGTCTCTTCGGCACGACCAGCAACACACACGCACACACACACACACACACACACACACACCCTACTACATGCAGGGAAACGATGCCACATTTGACGCCCGCCCGCTGTTCGGCAAGACCAGTAACACATGTGCGCACACACACACACACACACACACACTACATGCAGGGCAACGAAGCCACGTTTGACGCCGACCCGCTGTTCGGCAAGACCAGCAAGCTGTTCGATGAGGCGTCTGCAGCTGGGCTGCTGCTGCTGAACATGGGCGTGTACGGAGACTGCGAGGTAGGGTTGTCAATGAAGCAGCAGGCTAAATGATTCGTTTATTAATTTTAAAAAATCAATTTATTAACTTTAAAACATTAATTAGTGAATTGGCAATTGATGGGCACTTGATTTAGGGGTTGCGCCTGCAGCGGGGCTGCTGCTCAACACGGGCTTCAGTGACTGCGAGGTGGGGTCTGAGAGAGCCCTGGTTGGTTTGCAGGTTGTTAGGAGGGTTGGATGGTCGCTGTTGGCAGAAGTAGTACTAGGTACTACTACTAGTAGGGTTCTAGGTACTACTACTAGGTACTAGGTACTATTATAAGTAGGGTTCAAAGCCTCCCGAAGGAGGTAAAGGGAAGTTGACGAGGCATCTGCAGCTGGGCTGCTGCTCCTGAACATGGGATTCTACGGAGACTGTGAGGTAGGTGTGGGAGAGTGTGGGGGTTTGGTGGGTTTTGAAACCTCCCAATGGAGGTTTCAGGAAGTTGGAGGGTTGCTGTGGGCTTGCCTGTGCTACCAGGGCTGCTCTGTCTCTTCCTCCTCCACTCTCTCTCCCTCTCCCTCTCACTCTCTCTCACTCTCGCCTCCTCTCTCCCTCTCCCTCTCTCTCCCCTCTCTTTCCCTCCCCCTCGTTCTCCCCCCCCTTTCTCTGTCCTCTCTCCCCCCTCCCTCTCTCTCTCTCGTTCTCTTTACACCCCCCCTCTCTCTCTCTCTCTCTCAACTAGCCGGCTGCCCCTCCCCCCTTCAGGTGCTCTTTGATGCTTCCGATGCCCCGAGTGCGACCTTCCCCCTCCCGGGCGAGAGCCGGGGGAAGCAGGCAGTCGACGGCAGCGGCACACACACACACACACACGCACACACACACAAACCCAGGTGCTCTTTGACGCATCCGACATCCCAAGCGCAACCTTCCCCCTCCCGGGCGAGCGCCGGGGAAAGCAGGCAGCCGACGGCGGCGACACACACACACACACACATGCACGCGAGCACACACACACACACACACACACATGCACATACACACACACACCGAGAGAGAGACACCCACACACACGCGCACACACACACACACACACGCACACCCAAACCCAGGTGCTCTTTGACGCGTCCGACGTCCCGAGCGCGACCTTCCCCCTGCCGGTCGAGAGCCACGAGAAGCGGGCAGCCGACGGCAGCGGCACACACACACACACACACACGCGCACCCAAACCCAGGTGCTCTTTGACGCGTCTGACGTCCCAAGCGCAACCTTCTCCCTCCCGGGCGAGAGCCGGGGGAAGCAGGCAGCCGACGGCAGCGGCGGGGCCGATGCAGACGTCATGGTTGACCTGGGCGTCGTCGCGCCTGGTATCGTGCGCCTGCTCGCGTCGGTGGTGGCAGGTGGGAGGGGGACATCATCGTGGAACATCTTCGTTTTTTAGAAATGGAGCGCCCAGAGAAAATACACGAGACACAGAAAAACGCATAGGTGGGTGGGAGTGGGCGTCGGTGGTGGCAGGTGGGGGGTTTGTTGTTGAGAGCTTGAAAACGAAAACACAGCGGGGGCTCCCTGGAACCCCGAGTAAAGGTACAAGGCACATAAGACACATTGGGTGGGCGTCGCCGCGCCCGGCAATCGCGCGCCTGCTCGCGTTGGTGGTGGCAGGTGGGGGGGGGCGTGGGTGTGCGGGCTTGGGTGGGAGTGGGTGGGTGGGAGTGGGTGGGAATGGATGGGTGGGTGGGTGGGTGCAATCGCGCGCCTGCTCGCGTCGGTGGTGGCAGGTGGGGGGGCGTCATCGAAAGCAGGCCACAACAGGGGCGCCTCAAATACATTTGGAGGGAGTGGGCGCCCGCAATCTTGGTCCTGCTCGCGTCGGTGGTGGCGGGTGGGCGTGGATGGGTCGCCGTCAAAATCTAACCACAGCGACGGACCGCTGGGGGCCCGCCCTAAGCACACGTTGGGTGGGAGTGGGTGGATGGGTGGGAGTGGACGCAGTCGCGCGCCTGCTCGCGTCGGTGGTGGCAGGTGGGGGGGTGGTGGAGGGGTGGAGGGGCAGGAGTAGGTGGGTGGGAATGGATGGATGGGTGGGTGGGTGCAATCGCGCGCCTGATCGCGTTGGTGTGGCAGGTGGGGTGGGGTGGGGTGGAGGGGTGGAGGGGCAGGAGTGGGTGGGTCTGGGGGGGGGGGTGTTGCTGTGCCTGCTGGCATGGGTGATGGCAGGTGGGGGGGTGGCAGGTGGGAGGGGGTGGGTGGAAGTGGGTGGGCGCGTGGGAGTGGGAGTGGGTGGGTCCGGGGGGAGGGTCGCCACGCGGGATGTAGTGAAAGCCACTGGTGACCATTCAAGCCAAGCTAGCTGACCATTTAATGACAAAGTAATGCAGGGTAACCGAGCTGTTACCATTCAAAGGCACATGGCCTGCAGCCCAGGGGTAACCGGAGGGCAGCAGCCAGTGATTTCCTTTTCATGAAATTTAATTCGTTTTCGGGGGCCATTTGAAAACCTGGCTCCATGGCTCCCAAATCCGGCTCCAAACACCGAAAAGGAGATCACTGGCAGCAGCTGTGGTCGACAGAGGGCGGTGGTGGTGCGTGTCAAAGGCAAGAAGGATGGCAACCACGACCGGGCGCTAACCTCCGTCTCGCTTCACGTGGGCACACAAGCACACATGCACACATGCACGTGCACACTCATACATGCACGCACATGCACGCACATGCACACGCAGCCATGCACGCACATGCCACATGCCGCCCCCTCTCCTGCGCACGCACACCCACGCACACGCGCACACACATGCGCACACACACGCACACACCCACGCACACACGCACACACACATGTCACTTACCCCCTGTCCTCCCTCCACGCACGCACGCACACAGCGCCCCCTGGGTCAATCACGCCTTCAGTTGAAGGACTACGCTCGCAGCTGCAGTCAGCGCGTGGCACAGGTTGTGTGTGTGTGTGTGTGTGCGTGTGTGTGTGTGTGACAGGGTGTGTGCTGCATCATAGGCAAGAGCCATACGCTAGGTTGCCCGTTGCGTTGGGAGATGTAACGAATGTCTCTGTGTGTGTGTGCGGGGGCGGGGGCATGTGCTCTCAGCTGCAGGCGGCGTGAGGCACAGGTTTGTTTCCTTTGTGCATGCTTGTGTGCATGCATGGGGCGTGTGTGTGGGTGGGTGGGGTGGGTGGGGGCTGAGGGCCTGCGCTTGCAGCTGTGGAGGCAGCTCCATCATGGGGCTGAGCCAGTTGCACGCACACACACACACACATACACATGCATGCACACACACACACACACACACACGCACACACACACACACGCACACACACACACACACACACACACACGCACGCACGCACACGTACACACACACGCGCAGGTGGTTGGGGCGGTGGCGATGACAGCGCGCTCGCTGCTGCTGCCGCGGCGGTCGTTGCCGCGGCGCTGGCAGAGGAGGCGGCGGCCGGGGACTACGGCCCGCCCGCTGCAACCGCCGCTGCTGCAGGTGTGTGTGTGTGCCTGTGTGTGTGTGTGTGGTCGGTATTTCAGTCCCTCTGCAGACTGCTGAATCCATGCTGCTGCTGCTACCGCGGCGCTTGCAGAGGAGGCGGCGGCCGGGGACTACGGCCCGCCCGCTGCAACCACCGCTGCTGCAGGTGTGTGTGTGTGCGTGTGTGTGTGTGTGGTCGGTATTTCAGTCCCTCTGCAGACTGTGGAGTCCATGCTGCTGCTGCTACCGCGGCGCTGGCAGAGGAGGCGGCGGCCGGAGACTACGGCCCCCTGCGGGTGCTGCTGGTGCAGGTGTGGTGTGTGTGGTCGGTTTAATTGTCCGTCGGACGCCCACGTGGATGTTGCGAATTCCCTGCGTGGGAGATATTTTATCCTGCTCTGAAGACACTGCTGCTGGTGCGGACGCCGGACGGGCGGGAGACGACGACGGCTGCGGAGGCGGCGTTCGGCGGACTGTGATATCGACCACACTCTCTCACACACACACACACACACATGGACACACACACACACACGCGCACACACACACACACACACACACGTACGCACGTGCGGACACAACCACACATGTGCGGGTGTTGTGGGCGGCGCTGACGCTGGATAAGCGGGAGGCGACGGCGCTGACGACACACACACACACACAGAACGGTGGCGATGAGACACACACACAAGCGCCCCCCCTCCCCCCACACACAAAATACCCTGCTCTGTAGGCACTGCTGCTGGTGCGGACGCCGGATGGGCAGGAGACGACGACGGCTACGGCGGCGGCTTTGACGGCACACACACACGCACACACGTGCGAGCACACACACGCGCCCTCCCCCCCAATAAAGCGCAGTGGACGACGTTGGGAGGCGACGGCGACGACGACACACACGCACACACACACAAGCGACCCCCCCCTCCCTCCGCACACAAAATACCCTGCCCTGTAGGCACTGCTGCTGGTGCGGACGCTAGATGGGCGGGAGACAACGACGGCGGCTATGGCGGCGGAGCCGGCGGATTTGACGACGGCGACGACGCGATGGACACGGCCGATGGCGGCGGCGGTTTCGGGTCGCCGACGCCCGCTGGCGCTGATGGCGATGCTGGCGACGCACCTAGCGCTGCGGGCGGCTTCCAGGTGTGCCAGTCGACTCGACACTCTCCCCACCTAGAGTCCTCCGGCCACTGGAGGGGTTGGGTGTGGAGCCTGCACTGTGATGCTGCTTGCTTGGTGCCCGCCACGCCGTGGTTTGGCGCTACCGTGGGCTACCTTTGTAGCTGTACCTTTCTTTGGTGGGCCTCGTGCCTGCTCTCTTAAGTCCCGCTGGAGCTTTGGAACCGAACGTGTGACCGCCGGCAGTGGATTGTAAAACTCTCATCATCATCTAGAGGTTATTAAGGGCTGCAGTGCCGAGGCCTTGGTGACAATAACGGCGCGAGGGAGACAGAGGCGGCCGGCGGCGGGTCGCCCGCATGGCGCTGACTGCGCCGCCGACGCTGCTGGCGATGCGAGCGGCTTCCAGGTGTGCCTTCCTATCAGTTTTTAAGGGTTGAGGGGTTACGAGTTTAAAACCCTAAAACCTCAAACCTCAAAACCCTAAAGCCTAAAACCCCATCAGGGGTGCTGATGATGATGGATGTAACGGTCGGGGCCACCGCCCCCCCCCCCCGACTCGGGAGTAACATCGTAGCATACCAGAAGAAAGCTTTGCAATGGGGCCAAGCCAGCGACCCCTGGGAAGGATTTCAGTAATTGCCCCCCTTACCCACCCACCCCCGGCGTGGGCAACTTTGACCGCTCATAACAGCCGCAAGACACAGCGATTCTTCACGCAACACATGCCGCTGTGCTGCTCTCGGTGAGAGCCTTCCAACGCACCCCTCCACACCCTCTCCCACCAAGTGTGGGGTGGTTTTCTGGGAAATCCGGCCCCGAGCGGTGAATGGCTTGCAGGGGGATCACTCAGTGACTGGGCCAAGCAACAGCGACGTTGATGCTGGCGGCTCCTTGAACCCCACCCAGGGGCCCCTGACCCCACTCACCCAGCCCCGCTTCCAGTGGTTTGGGGGAGGGCTGTTTGGTCCCTTCATGGTTAATTACTTGGGCCCGCCCTCTGGCCACTGGAGGGGTTGGGTGTGGAGCCTGCACTGTGGTGCTGCTTGCTTGGCACCCGCCACCAAGTGTGGATCGCGCTACTGTGGGCTACTTTTGTAGCTTGACTTTTTTGTTGGGCCTAGGGCCTGCCCTAAGTTCT
The DNA here is from genome assembly GCA_016618255.1 of Chlamydomonas sp. UWO 241. Classification (NCBI taxonomy): domain Eukaryota; kingdom Viridiplantae; phylum Chlorophyta; class Chlorophyceae; order Chlamydomonadales; family Chlamydomonadaceae; genus Chlamydomonas; species Chlamydomonas priscui. Next base: position 258,086 of record VFSX01000073.1, read on the forward strand.
GCTGGAGCTTTGGAACCGAACGTGTGACCGCCGGCAGTGGATTATAAAACAACTTCATCATCAGATGTGGTGTCACACATGCTGTAAACTTAATCAAATCCACCACATCTTGAACAGGTGGACGAGGACGGGTTTGCAGTGGGGCCCGGCGACAACGACGACGACAACGTAGACGCCGCTGGCGGCTTTGGCGACGAAGGAGAGGACGGCGGGGAGGACGGAGAGGTGGGCCCCTCTCTTTGGAGGTTTGGGATTTGGGGGCGAGGAGGCTGTGAGGGGGGGTTTCAGTGACAACGACAACGACGACGTGGGCGGTGCTGGTGGCTTTGGCAACGACGGGGAGGGGACGGGGACGGCGGAGACGACTGAGGGGTGGGGTTTAGAACGAGGGTTTTGTTGTTGCTGTTGTTGACGTTGTTGTTGCGGGTGTGGTTGTTTTTGTTGCTTTGTGTTGTTGCGGCTGCTGTTGCTGTTTGCAGTTGTTGTTGTTGCTGCTGCTGTTGTTGTTGCTGCTGTTGTCGTTGTTGTTGTTGTTGATGCTGCTGCTGCTGCTGCTGCCGTACACGTTCACTCCTCGGCATCCACTCTCTCTCTGCCCTTTCGCAGTACCCCTCCGCCGTCAGCGCATGGCGCCCGCCAATCATCACACACACACGCACACACCACCACCTGGAGGACCCTTCTGCGCTCACCGCATGGCGCCCGCCAATCATCACACACGCACACACCACCACCTCCAGGGCTCGTCAGCGCGCACCGCGTGGCTCAGCTCCCAGCAGCGCGCGCTCTCCGTGCCCACGCTCGCTTTGGGCGGCAAGTGCTCCGCACACACGCGCACACACACACACACACACACACTCTCTCACACATGTGCACGGTCACACACACTATCTCTCTCTGCCCACAGGACCCCTCTGAGCTCACCGCATGGCTGCGCTCCCAGCAGCGCGCGCTCTCCGCGCCCGCACTCGCGTCGGGCGGAAAGGGCTCCGCACACACGCGCACACACACACATACTCTCACGCACACTCTCTCACTCTCTCTGCCCACAGGACCCCTCTGAGCTCACCGCATGGCTGAGCTCCCAGCAGCGCGCGCTCTCCGCGCCCGCACTTGCGTCGGGCGGCAAGGGCTCCGCATGGGCGGGTGCTGGATTCTGGAAGTACTCTGCGAAGGTGAGTGGGCCACGGGGGTTTGAACAACATGCAGACACACACACACACGCACACACATGCACACACACACACACACACACACAGACAAAGAGCGCGGCCACGCAAGACGGGGTCGCGCGGCGCGAGCCCGTGAAGCGGCGCACCAAGAAGGAGGGCGTTGCGCTGCGGTTGGACAGCGACGACGAGGACGCTGCTCTGGAGGAGATAATGGCCCGAAAGGTGGGTTATGAAACACAGCGTGTGGCACAGGCCCAGTGGGGCCCAGTGGTGGCTGTGGGCCCAGAGGGGCCCAGTGGTGGCCCAGTGGTGGCTGCTGGTGTCCATGGTGGGGGGCTGTCTTGTGGTGTCTGTTGGGCTGGGAAGGCTGTCTATGAAGGGGCGTTGTGCTGCGGATGCAGAGCGACGACGAGGACCCTGCTCTGGGAGGGTGCATGGGCCAAAAGTTCAGTTGTTCTCCCCCCACGAAGCTGCGGTTGCACAGGGAAGGCCCTCCCACACACACACACACACACACACACACACACACACACACATTCACAAACTCTTTCTCTCCTCCTCCCTACCTCTCTCTCTCCCTCCCTCTCTCTCAGTCTCCCTGCTCCCTCCCTCCCTCTCCCCTCCTTCTCTCTCTTTCTCCAACACACACACACACACACACACACAGGGCAAGCCCCAGGACATGCAGCTGCGCTCGCGCCCGCGCGCAAAGACGCTCGTGCCGGTCGACCTGCACCTCGCACACTCTCTCTTTCTTTCTCATCCTCTCTCCCACTCTCTCTTTCCCTCCCTCCCTCTCTCTTTCTTTCTCTCCCTCTCTCTCTCTCTCCAACACACGCATGCACACACACTCTCTTACTCCCACTCATCCTCTCTCTTTCTCTCTCTAACACACATGCACACGCACACACACAGGGCAAGCCCCACGCTCTCTCTAACACACACACGCGCACGCACACACACAGGGCGAGCCCCAGGACACGCAGCTGCGCTCGCGCCCGCGCGCAAAGACGCTCCTGCCGGTCGACCTGCACCTAGCGCCGTCGCGCCTCTTCCGCTGCGCGTCGACCGCAATGGGTGACGTGGACGTGCTGGCGGTGTGGCGCGCGCACGCGGCGTACGTGCAAGTGCGAACTGCCCTCTGATGAAATCACAAGCCCACTTAACCAGGAGTCCTTCCGCTGAAACCGTTACCACAAAAGCCGCACTTGACCGTAAGCGTCGACCGCGCTGGGGGACATGGACGTGCTGGCCGTGTGGCGCGCGCGTGCGGCGTGCTGCGCAGGTGCCGTTCTTGGCACGAGCCCCGTCGAAATAAACGAAAAAACACAACCCTGGCTAAGCCCTGTCCCTATTAAACCGTAAGCGTCGACCGCGCTGGGTGACGTGGACGTGCTGGCGGTGTGGCGCGCGCACGCGGCGTACGCGCAGGTGCGGACGTAGTTTGGGCGCCTTAGCTAGCCCTGCCCTGCCGTAACCCTAGCAGCACCGTCGCGCCTCGTCCGCTGCGCGTCGACCGCGCTGGGTGACGTGGACGTGCTGGCCGTGTGGCGCGCGCGCGCGGCGAGCCGCGCAGTGATCCCTGGGAAGGATTTAGCAATTAATTGCTATTCCATTTCCCCCCCGCTTTTTCCCGGCACAATTAATTCCCCCCCGTTTTTTTCCCGTCACAATAGATTTTTCCCCGAGCGGAAAAACGGAAAAACGGAATACTCTACAAACAATTAACAAACAAAAATTCGCTCTGAGTCTGCTCCGAGCGGTATACTGCCTAAGCGGGGATCACTGGTGCCACGCAGGTGCGACTCACAGCTAAGCCTTGACCCAGTTGCACCCCACGCACAACTCCCCAACACTCCCCGCGTACTCCACACTTTCCACACTTCCCCCACACTCCCCACACGCAGTCATCGGCGGCCGCACGCCGCCGGGCCGCGCCCACGTTTGACGCCGAGGGCGACGCACACTACAGCCACTACACACTCCAACGACAGTTGCACACCCCACACAACTCTGATCCCCACACTCCCCACACTAAACCCTAAACCCTGAACCCTGCGCAGTCATCTGCCGCCGCGCCACGCCCACGTTCGTCGCCGAGGGCGACGCGCGCGTCTGCAAAAGTTGCACCCCACACAACGCCCCAACACTCCTCACGTACCCCACACTTTCCGCACTTCGCCCACACTCCCCACAAACAGTCATCGGCGGCCGCGCGCCGCCGCGCCGCGCCACGTTTGACACCGAGGGTGGCGCGCGCGTCTGCTACAGTTGAACCCCACACTTACCACACTTCCCCCACAGTTTCCCACACTTACCCCACTTACCACACACTTCCTGCTCTACGCAGTCATCAGCCGTCGCACACCGCCGCACCGCGCCCACGTTTGACGCCGGGGGCGACACGCGCGTGTGCGACAGTTGCACCCCACACAACGCCTCAACACTCCCACGTACTCCACACTTTCCACACTTCCCCCACACTCCACACACGCAGTCATCCGCCGCCGCGCGCCGCCGCGCTGCGCCCACGATTGACGCCGAGGGCGAGGCATACTACGACGGGGGCGATACTGGGTTCGACCACGGAGACGGTGACGACGGGTTTGAGGGCCTTGGGGGCGGCGCAGGTGTGTGTGGGCCAGTTTTGATGTTTTGGGATTGAGACACGAGTGAGAGGTGGGCGATGCAACGATGGGGGGAGGAGGGGGGGGGGACAACGGCGACGGTGGCGACGGGTTGAGGGCCTCGGGGGCGGCGCAGGTGTGTGTGTGTGTGGAGGGGGGAGTGTGGGAGGTTTAGGGTCAAGGTTTAGTTTAGGGTTTAGCAATAAGTTGGAAGAGAGCGGTGCTTACTACGACCGGGGGGGGGTGGGTACTGGGTTCGACCACGGTGACGGTGACGACGGATTTTAGGGCCTCGGGGGCGACGCAGGTGTGTGTGGGGAGGGGGGGAGTGTGGGAGGTTTAGGGTTTATGGTTTTAGGGTTAAGGTTTAGGGTTTAGGGTTGATTGGGGAAGAGGGCGAGGCGTACTACGACGGGGGGTGACACTGGGTTTGACGGCGATGCCGGGAGCCGGTGGTACTCAAGAACACTGCTGGAAGTATCGGCGGGTTGTCTCTAGTAGAAGAGTAGCCTGATTCGCTGGAAACCCCGTGTTACTTGTTACTTGTTGGTGGGGGTGGGTTTGAGGGCCTCTCGGGGGTGCAGCGCAGGTGGGTGGGGGGAGATGGGCTTAGGAGCCTTGGGGGCTCCTAATTTTAGGGTTGAGGGTTGGCTACGGGTTTCCTACGGTTGCAGGTTTTGCAAGAAGATGCAAGAAGCTTAACCACACCCATGCACCAGTGGGTCAGCCAAGGATCGTAGGAGGAAATGACGACTCACCCCGCGCCTCACGCTCACTTCCTCAATCCCACCCCGCTGGAGGCGATTTGGGGGCAAACAATGCCAAATCAAGTCATTTTCACACTTGTCGGGTCGAAAGTCGCGCAACCTCACTCACCCCGCAGCGCCGGCCCAAACCAGCCAATCTCACTCACCCGCCAAATGCACACTTTTCGGGGTTGCTGGGTGGCGTATGGAAGCACTACCACACGCGCAGTCAAACCCACTAGTTAGTTGGGTAAAGATGGCAACCTCTCCCTCCACAGACACACACACACACACCCTTTACACACCCTTCACACACACACGCACCCCCCCCCACACAAACACACATAACCGCAGTCGGTGCCGAGGGCGACGACGAGGCGGAGACAGCCGGCACTGCGCTCGCGCGTGCTGCAGCAGAGGTGTGTGTGTGTCTGGGTGCCTGGGTGTGTGTCTGGGTGTGTGTGGCGGAGACAGCCGGCACTGCGCTCGCGCGTGCTGCAGCAAAGTTGTGTGTGTGTGTGTGTGTGTCTGGGTGTGTTTCTGGGTGTGTGTCTGGGTGTGTGGCGGAGAGAGCCGGCACTGCGCTCGCGCGGGCTGCAGCAGAGGTGTGTGTGTGTGTCTGGTTGTGTGCCTGGGTGTGTGTGGCGGAGACAGCCGGCACTGCGCTCGCGCGCGCTGCAGCAGAGGTGTGTGTGTGTGTGTGTGTGTGTGAGCTGCGGCGGAGGTGCGTGTTTGATTCTACAGTCTTTTGGACGCCCTTGTATTCGTATTAGAGCCGTGTGTGTGAGAGAGAGAGAGAGAAAGAGTGTGTCTGTGGTTGTGTGTGTGTGTGTGTGCACGCACCATCACACACTTTCATCACAAGAATCAAGCTGGGCTGTTGACCGGTACACCCGGTGCCGATTGCGTCGCGTGTCAAACACATGGCCTCCGTATTCAACCCGCCAAGAGCCTCTGCACGCGCGCTCGACACTCCGTGGCCGGCCCCCCCTCGAGGGACCCAGTCTCTCCCTGCGCTGCCCTTTTCCTCGCCCCTCTCCCTGCCCCCTCTCTCCCTGCCCGTCTGCTTCCCCGCCCTGCCTCCCGTCCTGCCCCTCTCCCTGCCCCCCTCCCTGCCCTGCCACTCCCTGCCCCTCTCCCTCCCCTGCCCCCCTCCATATCCCTCTCCCTACATTGCCCCTTGGACCCTCCATCAAACCATCCATCTGCACACGCATGCAGGCGGCAGCTGCAGCGGGCATGCTGGGCCACAAGGGGCTCGCACTCCCTTAACCAACAACCAACCAAGCGTTACATGAGGCCGTCCGCATGCACCGGCAATGCCTGTACTACTAACAGCAATACACCCCGGCAATTGTTACGAAGTCTGACCCGTGCACTGGGATGTCTTTCGAATAGCGGGTGACCGACCAGCGCCTGAATCGAGTGGATAGTATCCTTGGTTTGGGGGGGTCTGGGGGGGGCTGCCACTCTGGCCAACCAACTTCAACTAGGGTTGCCACTCTGGCCAACCAACTACAACTTGGGTTGCCACTCTGGCCAACCAACTTCAACTTCAATCGCAGCGTATCATCTCCCCATGGGCCGATTAATTCCATGGGCGATAGTCGGGGTTGTCCGTCGTGCAATGTAAACGTCGCCGCAACTACTAGATCCGTTCGGCCGCGGCCTACTAGACTGAGTTTTCGTTGGGCAGGCCATGAGGACGTCGGATCAGCTCCTTGGACCGATGAACTCGATGCGCGACGGACGAAGGCAGGCGGGCCTGGGATAGGGGCTCGGTAGACGGGAAAGGGGGGTTTGGAAGGGGCGTGGGAGGGGTCAGATGAGGCATCGGGGGGGGGTCAGGTGAGGGTTCATCAGGGGTATCGGAGGAGACGTGGGAAGGATCAGGGGAGGCATGGGAGGGATCAGGGGGGGCGTGGGGGGATCAAAGGAGGCGTGGGAGGGATCGGAGGAGGCGTGGGAGGCGAGGGGGGAGAGGGAGGGGGGTTGGGAGGGGTCGGAGGAGGTGTGGGAGGCTAGGGGGGAGTGCGCGTGCGCGTGTGCGCTCACGGATGGGGGGGGGGAGTGAGGAGGGATTGCCAGCCTGGATTGCCAGCATGGGGTCAGCGTGCGCGGGGGGGCTGGGGAGGTGCATGGGGCGGGGGTGCATGGGCCTGCATGGCGCGCACATGGGACGGCGAGCTCCATGTGGGGGTGAAAGCGTGGGTGGGTGGTCGACTGTGGGTGGGTGACGGTGGGGAAGAGTTGGACTGCGTAGTTTGGAGCGTGCCAGGGGGAGTGAAGGGTGCTGAAGGGGGGATCATGGCAAGGTGAGGTTCTCTGTGGTGCATGGTGTCGTGGCGCCGCAGTGGGTCGCGGCCAAGAATCTGCTCGGCGTCAGGCGGTGGCGGGGCGGTCCATGATGCGGTCGACAGTCTGCCGAGGAGCTGTTCGGCGCTGGCGAGGGCATGGGACTGGCTCTGCGACAGGATAAGGATTGGGACTGTGGAAGAGGTTGCTCGGCTCGCTGAGGCTGCCCCCTTCGGACGGTGACGATGGTGGATAGTCCAGGGTGGGCCGCAGTACATAGGCGGCAGTCGACGGGGGGGGCGGGGCGATGAGGGGGGATGGGCGACGGCGACTCACATGGGCCGACCGCCGTGACTCGCGACCGCGGCCGCCCAGGGAGTGGGCCGCCCGGGGAGTGGGCCGCCCGGGGAGTGGGCCGCCCAGGGAGTGCTCCCTTACACTCACCTACACACACACACACATGCACACACACGCGCATGCACACGCACACACAGGCAGCAGTTGCAGCAGGCATGCTTGGCCACGGCGGCCTGGCACTTGGCAGCGACATGCCACACAAACACGCACGCCCACACACACGGACCCCCCACACACACACACTCGCCCACGCAGACGGCAGCTGCAGCGGGCATGTTGGGACACGGCGGCCTGGCCCTCGGCAGCGACATGCCAGAAGGGCTGCCTCACCACTACCCACCTCACCTCACACACAAACACACACACACTCCCCTTCTCCCTCTCACGCACACACACACTCCCCCTCTCCCTCTCACACACATGCAGGCGGCAGCTGCAGCTGGCATGCTCGCACACGGCAGCCTGACAGTCGGCAACGACATGCCACACACACACACACACAACACGGACCCCCCCCCCACACACACACACAGGCGGCAGCTGCGGCTGGCATGCTCGGCCATGGCGGCCTGGCGCTCGGCAGCGACATGCCAGAGGGGGCTGCCTCACCACCACTACTCACCTCACCTCACACACGCCCTCTCCCTCTCCCTCTCCCTCTCCCTCTCCCTCTCCCTCATGCACGCACACACACACATGCAGGCGGCAGCTGCGGCTGGCATGCTGGGCCACGGCGGCCTGGCCCTCGGCAGCGACATGCCAGAGGGGATGTTCTCGCTGCTGCCGGCGCCGCGGCAAGTCACGCGGCTCGAGGTCAACTACGATAGGGTGGCAAAGGTGGGTGTGCCGTGTATGCTGTGTTTTCTGTGCTGTGCTGCCCCCCCACCCCACCCCTCCCCAAACACACACACACGAGATTATGTCGTTCTATCCACCTGGGTGCCTTCTGGGATCCACTAGAAAATTATCTCACGTCAGCACCTCATGTCACGCGGCTCGGGGTCAACTACGACATGGTGGCAAAGGTGGGTGCGCTGTGCTGTGTGTGCCGTGCTGTGTGTGCTGTGTTTGCTGTGCTGTGCCCCCCCCCCCCCATACACACACACACATACACCAGCACGTCATGTCACGCGGCTCGAGGTCAACTACGATAGGGTGGCAAAGGTGGGTGCGCTGTGCTGTGTGTGCTGTGCTGTGTGTGCTGTGTTTGCTGTGCTGTGCCCCCCCCCCCCCATACACACACACACATACACCAGCACGTAATGTCACGCGGCTCGAGGTCAACTACGACAGGGTGGCAAAGGTGGGTGCGCTGTGCTGTGTGTGCTGTGCTGTGTGTGCTGTGTTTGCTGTGCTGTGCCCCCCCCCCCCATACACACACACACATACACCAGCACGTAATGTCACGCGGCTCGAGGTCAACTACGACAGGGTGGCAAAGGTGGGTGCGCTGTGCTGTGTGTGCTGTGCTGTGTGTGCTGTGTTTGCTGTGCTGTGCCCCCCCCCCCCCATACACACACACACATACACCAGCACGTAATGTCACGCGGCTCGAGGTCAACTACGACAGGGTGGCAAAGGTGTGTGGATGGGGGCTTTGCTGTGAACGCTTTGTGAGCTGTGCGTTGCTGCCCCCCCCCCCCCCCCCCCACACACACACACATACACGCACACGAGCTTCTGTCGTTCTATCCATCTGGGGTTCAATAGAAGATTCCCACACATCCGCACGTGGTCACATGGCTCGAGGTCAACTACGATAGGGTGGCACAGGTAGGTGCGTTGTGCTGTGCTGTCCTGCCCCCCTCCCCCTCCTCCACACACACACACACACACGCACACACACACATGCACATACTCACACATCCCCCCCCCCACACACACACTGCAGGTTGTCGACGTCAAGGCGCTCAAGGAGACGTTGCACAGCAGCATCACCGCACGGCTGGAGGAGGCGGGCGCCGGCGGCAAGGCGCTGCAGCTGCCGTTCCAGGACCTCATCACTGGGCTTCAGGTAACAAGCAACACGGGGTTTCCAGCTAAGCAGGCTACTGGGGTTGCTTCAGGATTTGTTTGCAGCCACGGGCAGTCCAGGACTGTCTAGGGCTGTCCCGGGCTAACCACCATAGGCTCGTGCTCTCATAAATAATAAGGGTGGCAAGGCCGCTGCGTCTGCCATTCCAGGATTTCATCACTGGGCTGCTAGTAACAAGCAAACATGGGGTTTCCAGCTAAGCTAGCTGGGATCGTCGCAAGCGCCTTTTTTAACCACGTGTCTCATGCTTCCGATCGCAGGGCCACCCGTCTGTGCCTCGTCTGCCTGCCGCGCCCACTCACGCCCGCTGCCCCTCGCCCTGCCGTGTGTGGTCGCGAGGCAAGGTGGTCGCGAGGCGAGGGCCCCGACAACCGACCGTCCGTCTGTGCTCGTCCGTCTGCGCTCACATGCATGTTGCACGCACTCACGCCCAAATCACGCCATGCCGATCGCAGGAGCGCGGCGGATGCGAGGGCCCCGACAACCGACCGTCATGTGCTTCATCTGCCTGCTGCACCCACTCACTCACTCCTGCCGCCCCTCGCCCTGCCGTGTGTCATGTTTGCGATATCGGGAGGGCGGCGGCGTCGAGGGACCCGACAGCCACCCGCCCACCTGTGCTTCATCAGCCTGCTGCACGCACTCACGCCCGCCCCTCACCATGCCGCGCGTGCCATGCCGAGCGCAGGAGCACGGCGGAGACGAGGTCCCCGACAAGTTCAAGGACGCCAGCATCCACCTATGCTCCATCAGCATGCTGCTGCACGCACTCACGCCCGCCCCTCGCCATGCCGTGCGCGCCATGCCGATCGCAGGAAACCGATTGAGGGCCCCGAGAAGTACAAGGACGCCAGCGTCCATCTGTGATTCATCAGCCTGCTGCTGCACGCACTTACGCCCGCCCCTCGCCATGCCATGCGTGCCACGCCGATTGCAGGAGCGCGGCGCAGACGAGGGCCCCAAGAAGTACAAGGATGTGAGCTCCCACCTGTGCTTCATCAGCCTGCTGCACGCACTCACGTCCGCCCCTCGCCATGCCGTGCGTGCCACGCCCTGATCGCAGGAGCGTGGCGGAGGCGAGGGCCCCGAGAAGTACAAGGATGTGAGCATCCACCTGTGCTTCATCAGCCGGCTGCACGCACTCACGCCCGCCGCCCCTCGCCCTGCCACATTTCGTGCGTTGTCGGCCGATAACCAACGTCTGTCTGTGCTGCATCTGCCTGCTTGACCCACCCACGCTCGCCGCCCCTTGCCATGCCGTGCGTGCCATGCTCCGATTGCAGGAGCGCGGCGGAGATAAGGGCCCCGACAAGTTCAAGGACGCCAGCGTCCACCATTGCTTCATCTGTAGGCTGCTGCACGCACTCACGCCCACCCCTCGTCATGCCGTGCGTGCCACGCCGATTGCAGGAGCGCGGCGGAGACGAGGGCCCCGACAAGTTCAAGGACGTGAGCTTCCACCTGTGCTTCATCTGTCTGCTGCACGCACTCACGCCCGCCCCTCGTCATGCCGTGCCGTGCGTGCCATGCCGATCGCAGGAGCGCGACGGAGACGAGGGCCCCGACAAGTTCAAGGACGCCAGCGTCCACCCGTGCTCCATCAGCCTGCTGCACTCGCTCACGCCCGCCGCCCCTCGCCCTGCCACATTTCGTGCGTTGTCGGCCGACAACCAACGTCTGTCTGTGCTGCATCTGCCTGCTTGACCCACCCACGCGCGCCGCCCCTCGCCATGCCGTGCGTGCCATGCTTCGATCGCAGGAGCGCGGCGGAGATGAGGGCCCCGACAAGTTCAAGGACGCAAGCGTCCACCTATGCTTCATCTGTCTGCTGCTGCACGCACTCACGCCCGCCCCTCGTCATGCCGTGCCGTGCGTGCCATGCCGATTGCAGGAGCGCGGCGGAGACGAGGGCCCCGACAAGTTCAAGGACGCCAGCGTCCACCCGTGCTCCATCAGCCTGCTGCACTCGCTCACACCCGCCGCCCCTCGCCATGCCACATTTCGCGCGTTGTCGGCCGACAACCAACGTCTGTCTGCGCTGCATCTGCCTGCTTCACCCACCCACGCTCGCCGCCCCTCGCCATGCCATGCGTGCCATGCCCCAATATCAGGAGCGCGGCGGAGATGAGGGCCCCGACAAGTTCAAGGACGTGAGCTTCCATCTGTGCTTCATCTGTCTGCTGCACGCACTCACGCCCGCCCCTCGCCATGCCGTGCGTGCCATGCCCCGATCGCAGGAGCGTGGCGGAGATGAGGGCCCCGATAAGTTCAAGGACGCCAGCGTGCACCTGTGCTTCATCTGTCTGCTGCACCTTGCGAACGACCACGGCATGAGCCTGACCAACCACGGGCAGCTGGACAGCCTGTCGGTGGTCCCGTTGCTGCGATGAACGGGCGCCCTGCTCTGTATCTAATGCGACACGGCATTATCAGTAGCTGAAGCTGCTGTGATGTGATGTCAGGGCCTGACCTGATCAACCACCCTGGGCAGCTGGACATGGGTCCTGTCTGTGGCCCCGCTGTTGCGACAAACGGGCTCCCTGCTCTGTATTTAATGACGCACGGCATTATCAGTGGCTGCAGCCGCTGTGATGGACAGCCTGCTGTGTTCTGTTAGGCTGGGCGCGCTGTGTGGCCCTGCGGGCTCTCCTAGTAGCGCCCCCCTAGGCTTGAAGTCTAGGCCGTAACTCACGCCCCGGGGTCGTCCGGGCGCGTGGCTGTAAAACCTGTAAATCCAGCCTGCTGTGCTGTGGCGTCGCGACGGGGCGCTCTGTCTGGCTGCAGCTGTCGTGACGTGTGGCGACACCTGCCGACGGCGCGTGCAACTTGAACGGTGTTACATCTCAACGCGGCGCAGTGCCGTACTTAGCTAGCCCGTGTACACTCTCAAACCCCAGTGGCAAACCCAGTGTCAACCCATGATTGTCAACCCCAGTGTCGACCCCAGTGTCAACACATTATTGTCAACCTCGGTGGCAACCCCAGAGTGTCAACCCCACATTGTCGACCCCAGCGTCAGTCCCTGTGTCTGAACCCCACAGTGTCAACCCCACAGTGTCAACCCCAGTGTCAACCCCACACAGTCTGCCATCATCGTGGCGCGGGCCGCTCCGCCCATGCGTACAGCCAGCGCGTGGCACTCGCGACAAAACGGGGCTCGCACTCCCTGCCACTGCCGCCGCAAGCGCCCGACCAGCTCGGCGCATGGCACAGAAGTCAGGCTCGATGAGCAGAGAGCACAGCCCCTAGGCGCTCAGCCGATGGGAGGGCCCAACCACCATCCTGAGCAGCCTCGTTCCTTGTGGCGTTGTTAGGGCGGAGTGAGAATGACGCGCTTGAGCCTGCACGCGAGTGCCTGGCACTTCTTCACCTGCGTCGGGAGGCGGTTGGGCAGGTGGGGAGGGGAGGGGGTGGAATGAGGCTGCTGATGGCCGCCAGCCATCGAGAGCTTCTTGAATGCAACTGCACACTGAACAACTGAACAACTGGACAACTGCACACTCAGTGACTAAACACCTGAACAACTGGACAACTTGACAGCTGGACATCTGAACGACTAGACGACTGAACGACTGAACAACTGGACAACTGAGAAACTGGGCAACCAACTGCACACACTGACTGCAGCTGCACACACTAGCAGGCAGATCATTCGCAGCAGAAAAAAAGCCACTAGGCCGGACCTGTCATCACTTGCGATTCGCAGGGCCCCCTTCTTTTCCATACATGAGCGCGACCGACTTGGGGACCACCACCTTTCTCGCGACGCGGCAGCTGAGCGCCTGGCACCGTGGTACCTTGGGCCGTGCAGCACGCGTGTGTCAGCTCCTCTAGCTGTCACAGTCGGTACAAGGCTTTATTATGTGACTCATCAAGTCGTGTATTCTCATTAGGGCGCCCTGGGCGCTATGCCCCGAGCGCGGTCATACGCCTTGAGATGATGATGATGATGATGGATGTTACAGTCAGGGACAGGCGTAAGGACCGTGCTGGTGCGTAGGCCCAAAGCACCGCAATGAGATGGCTGGCTATTGGTGATAGGGAACCCCCACTCTGTAAAGGTCGCGGGCGCACCCTCCGGTCCCCCACCGCAATGTCAACTCCCCTATCTGTACAGTCGGTCCAAGGCTTTTTTTAGGCTTTTTTATTTCACGGACATCTCATCAAGGTGCTTGGGCCTTTCGCCGAGCACGGTCTTTTTTACGCCTTCAGAGGTGTCCCTGACTGGAACATCTATCATCATCATGACAGGTGGGGGGCAGTTGAGGGGTTGAGGCCCTGGATGGCTTACCTTAGGGAGGTCCTCGCGGTCGCCAGTGAGCAGCATGCGCCTCGCGGTGGGGGGCTTGTACTGCGTGTGTGTGTGTGCGCGCGCGCGTGTGTGTGTGTGTGTATGTGTATGTGTATGTGTGTGTGTGTGTCACACCCTGCTGTGTGTGCGTGTGTTTGTGTACATGTATGTGTGTGCGAGTGTGCATGTGTGTACTGTGTAAGTGTGTGTGTGTGTTAGTGTGTAAGTGTGGTTGTGGGTGTGAGTGGGTGCATTGCTGTTATTAGTACAGGCATTGCCGGTGCATGCGGACGGCCTCATGTAACGCTGGGTTGGTTGGTTGGTTGGCTGTGTGTGTGTGAGTGTGTGTGTGTATGTGTGTGCATGCAGGGGGGGAAGGCACGCAAATTATGCGACGGATTCGGGCGCACCTTGAGTAGCTCGTGTGCATGTGTGTGCGTGTGAGTGCGAGTGTGCATGTGTGTGTGTGTGTGTGTGTGTGTGCGTGTGTGTGTGTGCACGCAGGGGGGGGAGAGGCACGCACGCAGTTGCCACACAAATTATGCGACGGAGCCGGGCGCACCTTGAGTAGGTCGCTCTTGGGGGTGAGCACGATGCGCGGGACCTGAAACGTGTGGTAGGAGCAGTTATCATTGCAGTTTTGTATTTTATTTTCTGGAGCCGTTTTGTTGAACATCCAGCCCCATGGCTCCCGAATCCAACTCCTAACGCTGAAAACAAAAACACCAAGTATGAGAGCGAGTGAGCACGCGCGCGTGTGTGTGTGTGTGTGCGTGCGTGCGTGCATGTGTGCATGCATGTGTGCGTGCATGTGTGCACGCGTGTGTGCACGTGCGTGTGTGTGCGCACACTGGCAGTGGACGCACGAGCTAGCGCACGACACGCGGGCAGAGAGGAACCGACCTCGACCGCCGTTGGGACTTCCGGCGCGTCGTCGGGCTTCTTGCTCTGCTTCACCAGCTCACCCTTGTCGCTGAGCACAGTCCTGTATGCCTGCGCGCACACACACACATCTCTCTCTCTCTCTTTCTTTCTCTCTTTCTTTCTTTCACGCACAATCACGCATACCGAAAACTCACTTTTGGCGAGTGGTGCGCAAAGTTGAGCGACGGACGCCAGCAGGCGTCTCGAACACCCGAACACCCACAGCACGTGCAGACACGCTCACTCTGTCCCCCTCTCTGCCTCTCCTCCCCCTCTCTGTCTCTCTCTGTCTCTCTCCCCAAATACACACACACACGCATGCACACGCACGCAAAACACCCACGCTGGGCGAGTGGTGCGCAAAGTTGCGTGACGGACGCCAGCAGACATCTCATAACACCCACACCCACAGCCAGTAAGGCACCCCCTGTCATCCCCTCTCCTACCCCACCCACCCACCCCGTGTCTCAAGCCCCCAAGAACCCGGACGCACCTCGAGCCACCTCGGGATCTTATCCCCGGGCCCAATGGGGTCACCCTGCTTCAGGAGATCGCTCCGGGGCAGGAGGACTGTGCGCGTGAGCTGCACGGAAAGGGGGGGGGCAGAGGAGATGGACGGTCTGAGGTATGTGTGTGTGTGTGTGTAGCAGGGGCTGAACTCGGCCGCAGGGCCATCTCGGGATGGGCCACTTTGCTTCAGCAGGTCACTCCTGGGCAGGAGGATCGTGCGCGTGAGCTGCACGAAAAGGGGGGGCAGAGGAGATGGACAGTCGGGTGTGCGAGTGTGTGTGTGTGTGAAGCACGGGCTGAACTCGGCCGCAAGGCCATCTCGGGATCTGTCGCCTCGGATCACTCTGCTTCAGCAGGTCGCCCCTGGGCAGGGCTGTGCGCGTGAGCTGCACAGAAGGGGGGGCAGAGGAGATGGATGGTCAGGTGTGTCTGTGTGTGCGTGTGCGTGTAACAGGGGCTGTACTCTGTCGCAAGGCCATCTCAGGATGTGCCCCTTTGCGGGAGACTGCTTCAGGAGGTCTGATCTGAGAAGGAGGACTTTGCGCCTGGGCAGGAGGACTGTGCGCGTGAGCTGCACGGAAGGGGGGCAGAGGAGATGGACGGTCAGCTGTGTGAGTGTAGGGAGGGAGTCGAGCAGGCACGGCACGACGCTGCACAGAGGGGGCAGGAGATGGATCGTCGGGTGTGTTGAGTGTAGGTGGGGGTCCAGCAGGCGCTTGGCACCACGCGCAGCTGCAGAAGTGCCCCTTCAAGCTGGAATCGCTTGCACTCCTTGATTCTCTAAGTCCCACTGGAGCTTTGGAACCGTACGTGTGACCGCCAGAAGTGGATTGTAAAACTCTCATCATCATCATCATCATCATCAACTCTGGTCTATAGTTTTCCCAGCTATTTTAGTCGTAAAGTGTGTGCGTGCAATTAAGGCGCGCGCTGTGTGCTCGCCTCCAGGCCAATCGGGATGTTCTCGTCCTCCTTCAGACCGCGCAGTGCCGCGCCGTAAACTTCCACCTTCGTGTCCTCGCCCCACTTCGACGACCCGCCCATGTGGGACGGAGCCACACCTGCGTGTGTGCAAAAAGCAACTAGTGAGAGCAGGCTACTCTCTGCTCCTGGCTCTGGCCCTACCCAGCCAAATAGGCTGATTCGGTCGTATTTCCCTTTGCAAGACAGCCCGAAACAGTCGATTTCGGCTTCCTATGGGGCTCAAGCAAGTGCCCCTTGGGAAGACGAGCTTGAGCAAGCTGGGGCTTGGGCATCCTAGCCATCACATGCAGAGCCATCAAAGTGCCCAGTTTGTTGCCCACTCTCCCACTCCCTCCTGCCCCTTGTTGCCACCATACCTGTGTCATCGGCGGCGGCATCAGCATCGCGCGCAGACAGCGCGCCAGGGAGCAGGACGGCGACAAAGGTCACGAGCGCGAGCCGCGCCATGGTCGAAGCCATCAAAGGAACCGCAACCGGCAACTGTAGGGGAGCAACTGCGGAGGGGAGAGATGAAGATGTAAATATATTTGGTGTTGTGGTGGTGATGGTGCAGAGAGTGTGGGCTTTCAAGCCAGGTTTCAAAAGGGGGGGGGGGCAAATCAAAAGTTTACAATTAACCCCCCTGCTCTGCTGGCTGTTGTATACATCCAGCAGCAGGACAAGTGGCAGAGGAGAAACACAGGAACGGGGGCGACACGTGAGTCGCACGCCGTGGTGTGCTGCTGAGGGGGGGGGGGCAAATCAAAAGTTTACAATTAACCCCCCTGCTCTGCTGGCTGTTGCATACATCCAGCAGCAGGACAAGCGGCAGAGGAGAAACACAGGAACGGGGGCGACACGTGAGTGGCAAGCCGTGGTGTGCTGCTGGGGGGGGGGGGGCAAATCAAAAGTTTACAATTAACCCCCCTGCTCTGCTGGCTGTTGTATACATCCAGCAGCAGGACAAGTGGCAGAGGAGAAACACAGGAACGGGGGCGACACGTGAGTGGCAAGCCGGGGTGTGCTGCTGAGGGGGGGGGGCGAATCAAAAGTTTACAATGAACCCCCCTGCTCTGCTGGTTGTTGTATACATGCAGCAGCAGGACAAGTGGCAGAGGAGAAACACAGGAACGGGGGCGACACGTGAGTGGCAAGCCGGGGTGTGCTGCTGAGGGGGGGGGGCGAATCAAAAGTTTACAATGAACCCCCCTGCTCTGCTGGTTGTTGTATACATCCAGCAGCAGGACAAGTGGCAGAGGAGAAACACAGGAACGGGGGCGATACGTGAGTGGCACGCCGTGGTGTGCTGCTCGCGCAAGGCGCGCTGGGGGAGAGGCCGCCGAGGCTCTCCTGCTCGGCGGTCAACCCGCTGTGCTTCGAGAATCTAAAAAAAACACTCGTCCAGACCACCTCTGCCGGCGTGCTCAGTGGATGGCCAAAAGCACCACGCACGGCCTGCTGCTGCAGTAACACGCACACGTCCTCATCTTCCGTCTGTGTCGTACGCTCCGCGTCCCCCCCCGAATGCTGCCAGCGCTAACCAGGCCATGGTTGGCACAGCCATCACAGCAACGCAGCAGTGCTCGAGGGTTACAGTTACAGTTACAGTTTCAGTTACATCGGCTTTCCAGCAAAGACTACCTTCTAGTCCTAGTACCACCGCCTAGACCCAAGTCCAGTTCTGGCCCCAGCGATTACTTGTGAGGGGCGGTAGCCACCAGCCGGCTGCCTGCCAACGTGGAGTCCCAGAGCAAAGAGGAGCACAATAGCTCTCCAGCTATTGTGCGACGCCTCCAAAATAGGTCATTACTGCTTTCAGGGGATAGGGGGTCAAGTGGCGCTTGCCAATCTACTTGACCGCCGTGGTGGAGGGTCCGGCGCCTGAGGGGAAGCCGGACAGTACACCACGGCTCTCCACCCGACCCTATCCTGAGCATGCTCAAACGCCGTGTCCGAAAAAGTCTTCCAATCAGAACGAGTGCCACTAATTTCGCCTAGCTGCTGAATCAGTAGCTTAAGAAAATAGTGTCGGGAGGAGGCTGGAGGCCGGCCTTGCTGCCGAGCCACATCCATTGTGCAGTCAAAAGTCGTACGAGGAAGACGAGAAGCCGGCATGCGCATCACATGGCCTAGCCACTGCATTGATCGCTTTGCCACAAGGCTCTCAATTGGCTCAGTGTCGCATGCCTGCCGAATATAAGTTAATCTGTGCCGGTCGACCAGGCGCACGCCCAGAATGCGACGAAGGCAGTTAGAGTGGGCAACCTCCAATCAAGTCAGTTGTGTTTTTAGTAGGGGCCCATGTTTCGCAGCCGTACAGAAAGTGGGGCAGCACGTAAGTGTTGTAAACCCGCATCTTAGACTGCACTTGCATCTTCTTGCTGGCCCAAATCTTATCAAAAGACGCAAACACGCCCAGCGCGCGACCGACACGCACACCGATCTCCTTCTCCACACCACCACTCTGGGTTATCCAACTCCCTCGATACTTAAATGCAGAGACGGTCTTCACTTCACCACCAGTCAGCGCAAACGCGGGCAGATCCGCGTCAACATCTGCTGGCAAAATCATCACTGCTGTCTTGGCGGCGTTGATTTGCATGCCAAAGCTAGAGGACACTTTTTCAAGGATTTTCAACATTAGCGCCACTGAGCTGGGTCATGCAAGAACAAACATAAATCGTCGGCATACATCAGCATTACTATACGCTCAACCGACGACGACAACACAGAGCCGCCGGCTCGGGTCACGACTGACACGCCAGCCCCCTCTGGCATCATGTCTAGTGCTCGAGGGTAAAGGGCAAGAATGGCATTACGCAGCCAGCAGCACCCAGCTGGGTCTCTCAGCCCCCTCTGGCATCATGTCTAGCGCTCGAGGGTCAAGGGCAAGAATGGCATTACGCAGCAAGCAGCACCCAGCTGGGCACACTTGGTGATGGTGACCGAACGAGGTGGTGTGGGCTGGAATGCTCTGCAGCTGGTGGCTTGTATGTCGCATCGTCATATGTATATATGTGAACATCAGAGCAACAGGGAGGGCAGAAGGGCAACACCTCTGCAGGAGGTCCCCCAGAGCGGCGGGGGCAGGGGCAGTGATTTTCTTTTCAGGATTTTTATTAATTATTCCACAGCCGGATTTTGCTTCGACTGCGTTGACCGTTGACCTCCCGTTGACCGTTTGTCCTCATACATCAGCCATTTGAAAGCTCTTGACGAACTCTGTCAGACTACTGATCCACCAAATGGGTCGAGCTGTATTCAAGGTCAAATTACAGGTGGAATACAGCCAAATGGCTGTGGACAGCCGAAAAGGAAATCACTGGGCAGGGGTGACTTGAGTGGCACGCCGCGGTGTGATGCTTGCTGAAGTCTCAGAGGCTCTCATGCCCCCCCTGCTGTGATCAACCCGCCTGCTCCAGCCACTGTGAAAAGCACGACAAAACACGAGTCCATACCACCTCTGCCTCAGTTGCTCAGTTGATGCCCCAAAACACCACGCACGGCCTGCTACTACAGTTACAGTTACATCGGCTTTCCAGCAAAGACAACAGTACACTCACAGTACACTCAAACACACACACGTCCTCGTCTGCCGTCTGTGTCCTATTCGGGGCTCCGCGTTCCTCCCCGAACGCTGCCTGCACTAACCAGGCCATGGTCGCCACAGCGATCAGAGCAATGCAGCAGTGCGTGAGGGTAGAGGTTGGTAGAGGGCAAGAATGGCAGGTTGGTAGAGGGCAAGAAGGGCACTGCACAGTATGCAGCACCAGAGCAGCACGTGTGTTTGCCACGGGGAATCTTCTGGACTGCTCGCTGAAATTTGATGCTCTGCTGCTGGTGCAATGTCAATATTTGAACGGCAGGATGGCCAGGGGGCAACTTAGCTGGGAGGAGGTCCCCCAGGGGGCGGGGCGGGGCAGAACGTGAGCCGCAACGCCGCCGACTGACGATCACCGGCCCAATGAGGCTCTCGCTGACGAGACCGCTGTGGCAAGCACACATGACCACGAGCATATCATACAATCTTGGTTGTGGAGGGGGCGTGGGCGGGCACCCGAGTGTGTGTGTGGGTGTGTGGGTGTGCGTGTGTGTGCGTGTGAGAGAGCTACTCACCAACCCCCCTGCCGGCCTATCCACTGTGCATCCGTGTGTGCCCCAAAACCACGAACGGCCTGCTACTGAGCCTACTGAGCACTTTTGGAACTACCCTTAGTGAGGGTAGTTCCATCCTTTCTTCATACTTTCTTGTATGAAGCATGTGCATGCACGGCCGCTGCATTCTTCCCCCAGCTGCCTTTCACTATGCGGTGAGCACGATAGCCCTCCAGTGCTTTGGCGTGCCTGCCGCAGCGTCCGCTGTGACCGCTGGGCCGCGCCCCATTTGACTTAGAGACAGGCAAGGTCGACTTTTGACTGACTCACGCCGCCGCCTCGCTTGCCTGCCGCGCAGTGAGATCGTCCACATCCAGGCTGGGCAGTGCGGCAACCAGATTGGTGCCAAGTTCTGGTGAGGAGGAGCGCGCGCGCCCCCGCATGCAAAGCTCACAAACACAAACAGCGGCTCCCCGCCCAGCCCCGCATGCAAGCCCCAGGCCTGACGCCTCTACCGTTCATGCACCGCTTCCTAGGGAGGTTGTGGCCGACGAGCACGGCATCGACCCCACGGGCACGTACCATGGCGACTCCGACCTGCAGCTCGAGCGCATCAACGTGTACTTCAACGAGGCCACCGGCGGTGGGTCGGGCACGGTGCACGCATGCTTGACGCGGCACGGCGGGGGGAGGGGCGGGTGGGACCGTGGTCAGCGCGCGTTCGAAGCCATGACAGACACAGAACCAAGTCCGAATCCAAGGTTCTGACGCCTCACCGTGCCCCTCCTGCAGGCCGCTACGTGCCCCGCGCCATCCTGATGGACCTGGAGCCCGGCACCATGGACTCCGTGCGCTCCGGCCCCTACGGCCAGGTAGGTGATTGGTGCTTGCCTCCCTGGCACACCGCACGAGACGGCCTTAGTGCGCGCGTGTGCACAGCTTGTTGGGGAGGGGGGAGGCTGTGGAGCGGGGGGAGAGGGGGGTAGCAAGCCCCAACACATGCCATGAGGCTTGTTTCCCCACCCCCATGCCGCTTGTCGCTTGGGCCTGGGTCACCCGCACGCCACGGCCTAAGTGAACGCATTTGCGCCGCGTGGCAGATGGAGGGGGCTGGTGGGTGGTGGGTCTCGGTTGCCTCCTCGGAGCAACACACACTGAAGTGCGCCAGCAGACTGAGCCCCCACAGGACAGCCCCTTGTGATGTGCTGTTTGTGCATCATGTGGGCTGATTTTCCTTCCTCCCCCCTGTCCTCGTGTGCGCAGATCCACCGCCCGGACAACTTCATCTTCGGCCAGACCGGCGCCGGCAACAACTGGGCCAAGGGCCACTACACCGAGGGTGCTGAGCTCATCGACTCCGTGCTGGACGTCGTCCGCAAGGAGGCCGAGTCGTGCGACTGCCTGCAGGGCTTCCAGCTGTGCCACTCCATGGGCGGCGGCACCGGCTCCGGCATGGGCACGCTCCTGATCTCCAAGATCCGCGAGGAGTACCCCGACCGCATCATGTGCACCTACTCGGTCGTGCCCTCGCCCAAGGTGTCCGACACCGTGGTGGAGCCCTACAATGCCACCTTGTCGGTCCACCAGCTGGTCGAGAACGCCGACGAGTGCTTCATCCTCGACAACGAGGCGCTGTACGACATCTGCTTCCGCACCCTGAAGCTGACCACCCCCACTTTCGGCGACCTCAACCACCTCATCTCCGCCGTCATGTCGGGCATCACCTGCTGCCTGCGCTTCCCCGGCCAGCTAAACGCCGACCTGCGCAAGCTCGCGGTCAACCTCATCCCCTTCCCCCGCCTGCACTTCTTCATGATCGGCTTCACCCCGCTCACGAGCCGTGGCTCCCAGCAGTATCGCGCCCTGACCGTGCCCGAGCTGACCCAGCAGATGTGGGACGCCAAGAACATGATGTGCGCCGCCGACCCCCGCCACGGGCGCTACCTGACCGCGTCCGTGCTGTTCCGCGGCCGCATGTCGACCAAGGAGGTCGACGAGCAGATGCTCAACGTGCAGAACAAGAACTCGTCGTACTTCGTCGAGTGGATCCCCAACAACTGCAAGTCCGCCGTCTGCGACATCCCCCCCAAGGGCCTCAAGATGTCGGCGACCTTCATTGGCAACACCACTGCCGTGCAGGAGATGTTCAAGCGCGTCGCCGAGCAGTTCACGATGATGTTCCGCCGCAAGGCGTTCCTCCACTGGTACACCGGCGAGGGCATGGACGAGATGGAGTTCACGGAGGCCGAGTCCAACATGAACGACCTCGTGTCCGAGTACCAACAGTACCAGGACGCGTCCGCCGAGGAGGAGGGCGAGCACGAGGAGGAGGATGAGGCGTAAAGCCCCCGTCTCTCGTCTCTCGCTCACTGACTTAACCCGCACCACCTGTCGCCCCTACCATCAATCACAACTTCACAGCTGACACATGCTGGAGGTAATATCGTGTTTATCCCTTGTTCGTGACCGTGTAACCAACTGCACCAATACAACCAGCGACTCAGCGACTGTCTGTCTCAGCGCTCCAGCACAGCAGCATTTGGCAGACGCGAAGTGAGAGTCAGTCCGCACCACCACTGCTCTGCGCAGATCAGCGGTCATCCGGGGGGAATTTACACTGCGGTCGCGACCTGACAAACAACTCCTACAACTGGTCTTTCAGCACGCGACGGTGCCACAGCCTAGCTTACGGTGTCACAGCTGCACATGGGAGTCACACGGTGCGGCTGTTACATCGGCTTTTATATTGAGATCAAACACAGGCTGTTGCTGGTTGTGACAACGGCTAGTTGTGTAACAGCCACTCTTGGCAAGGATACAGGATACAGCACAACGGGGGCTACATGCCAGACCCGCCAGATCCGACCTTTCAATCCCTCTGATAAGAAGCGAGCCCTTACGCGTGGCTAAAGTTTGCCTGCTTGGCCTGCCTGGCCGCCGACGCCACCAGGCGCGTGAGTCGGTCCGCGAGCTGCAGGTTGACCTCCTTGGCGCGCAACAGGTCGCGCCGCACCTTGGTCTTCTCCTCTGACACCTGCACGCGTCAGAGGGGGAGGGGGTAGCGTTAGAGAGAGGGAGAGGGGGTCATGTTAGAGGGAGGGGTACAGGCAGGCCTCCGGCTCTGGGTCTGCTGAGCTGTGCGCACACGCGCTGGGGCAGAGCAGCCAGGGCGCGCTGCGAGGGCACACGCGCCGTGCTCGTGTGGGCCGCGCCCGCCATGGTCTCACAGCGAGCTGACATGGTTTGGCCGCGCGAGCGGGGCACACCGCCCACCCTGGTAGCCACGCCCAGCCCACGCAGGCCCAGACGTGTAGTCTAGGCGTAAACTCACGCCCCAGGGTCCTCCGGACGCGTAAATGTAAGAAGCTGTAAAAAAAAAACAGGCCCAGCCCAGCCAGCAAGCCAGCCACGTCCAGCCACGCCCGCCCACCCAACCCACCTGTGCGAGCACCATCTGCGCATTGACAAGCTGCACCACCTGCGCGTGTGTGTTTGCGCGTGAGCGTGTGTGAGTGAGTGAGAGAGACGGGGGGGGGGGGGGGGGAGGGGGAGTGAGGGAGAGGGGAAGGGAGGGAGAGAGGGAGTGAGGCGCACGTTCTTGAGCAGGGTGCACGGCGTGGCTGCGTCGTGTGCCGCGCTAGCTCACACCAGCCCGCTTGTTTTCTTTGGCGAGCGCCCGACGGCGTGTTGTGAGCGGGAGAGGGAGCGAGAGAGGGGGGGGGAGAGAGTGACGCACGCAGAACATCAGACGCGAGTGATTTCCTTTTCGGCCGATGTCTCCTTGCCAGATATGTCTCTCAGGGATTGCTGTTTGGGGTAGTCTAGCCGGCGGGAGCGGTAGTCTATCGGCCGGGAGCCGGCGGTACTCTAGTACACTTAAGTGTGCTGAAGTATCGGCGGGTGATATCTAGCAGAAGAGTAGCCTGCTTAGCTGGAAACCCCGTGTTGTGTGTGACGTGTTACTGCAACGCCCCCGCGCTCACCAGCCGCTCGTTCTCCTCAGCCAGCGCGTCCGCCTCTGGCTGCGCAGCCATCACGGCCGCCAGGTCCAGCCGCAGCTCTCGCGAGACCATCTTAGCCTCCTGTGCAGAGTGTGGGTGCGTGTTTGTGTGTGTGTCGCACACTGTAACAGTTTGTGTGTGTGTGTGTGTGTGTGCACTCGACCCCCACACGCACGCACCTCGAGCCGAGCGTTCAGGCTGACCGCCTCAGCTGCGCTGACCTCCTCCAACATTCACTCACACACACACACATATAGTAGACATTCAACGGACTGTCCCCCCCCCTCCCACACACGCACCTCCAGTCGTGCGTGCAGGCTAACCGCCTCAGCCGTGCTCACCTCCTCCAGCACACACACACACACACACACATACACACGCACACACGCAGCATAGTAGACGTCCAACGGACTGACCCCCCCCCCCACACACACGCACCTCCAGTCGTGCGTTGAGGCTGACCGCCTCTGCCGCGCTGACCTCCTCAAGCTCAGCGTACCGCTCGCGCAGCTTGTTGTACTTCGAGAGGTACAACGCGCCGCCCGCAACAGCCGCGCTCGACGCGGCGGCGGCTGTTGCGGCTGCTGCGAGCTTGCGCTCCGCGTCGGCGCGCGCGCCGCGCTCGAGCGCGAGCTGCGATGCGTGTGTGTGTGTGTGCAATCAACGCGGCGGCTGCTGTTGCGGCTGCTGCGAGCTTGCGCTCCGCGTCGGCGCGCGCGCCGCGCTCGAGCGCGAGCTGCGATGTGTGTGCGTGCGTGTGTGTGCACTCGACGCGACGGCGGCTGTTGCGGTTGCTGAGAGCTTGCGCTCCGCGTCGGCGCGCGCGCCGCACTCGAGCGCGAGCTGCAAGGGTGTGTGTGTGTATGTTTGTGTGCGTGTGTGTGTGCATGTGTGTGGCTGTTGCGGCTGCTGCGAGCTTGCGCTCCGCGTCGGAGCGCGCGCCGCGCTCGAGCTCGAGCTGCGAGGGTGTGTGTGTGTGTGTGTGCGCTCGACGTGGCGGCGGCTGTTGCGGCTGCTGCGAGCTTGCGCTCCGCGTCGGCGCGCGCGCCGCGCTCGAGCGCGAGCTGCGGGGGTGGTGGTGGTGGTGGGTGGGTGGGGGGGGGGGGCGACAGTGGTTGTGCCAGGCGTGCGTGTGTGTGCGTGCATGTGTGTGGCTGTTGCGGCTGCTGCGAGCTTGCGCTCTGCGTTGGCACGCGCGCCGCGCTCGAGCGCGAGCTGCGAAGGTGTGTGTGTGTGTGTGTGTGCGCGTGTGTGTGTAAGTGTGCATGTTTGTGGCTGTTGCGGCTGCTGCGAGTTTGCGCGTCGCTCCGCTCCGCGTTGGCACGCGCGCGCGCTCGAGCGCGAGCTGCGAGTGTGTGTGTGTGCGCTCGACGTGGCGGCGGCTGTTGCGGCTGCTGCGAGCTTGCGCTCCGCGTTGGCACGCGCGCCGCGCTCGAGCGCGAGCTGCGAAGGTGTGTGTGTGCGTGTGTGTGCGCGCGTGTGTGTAAGTGTGCATGTTTGTGGCTGTTGCGGCTGCTGCGAGTTTGCGCGTCGCTCCGCTCCGCGTTGGCACGCGCGCGCGCTCGAGCGCGAGCTGCGAGTGTGTGTGTGTGCACTCGACGCGGCGGCGGCTGTTGCGGCTGTTGCGAGCTTGCGCTCCGAGCGGCATGTCACAGGTCACTCCCTAGGTCACTCCCTACGTCACCCCTAGGTCACTCTCTAGGTCACACGCTAGGTCACTCGCTAGGTCACTCGCGAGGTCAAAGGTCACTCCGTAGGTCACCCCCTAGGTCACTCGCTGGGTCCCAGACTAGGTTCCGCACTAGGCAACGCTCTCTCTCTGTCTCTCTCTCTCTCTCACGCCAGCTCACCTGCGCCTCGAGTGACGCCATCTGCTTCTGCCATATGGCGTCCCGCTCGGCGCCAGCCGCGGCATCGTTGCTCTGTAGGGGTGTGTGCATGTGTGTGTGAGAGTGTGCGCGAGGGGGAGGGGGAGACGCGGGGCGAAACGGAGAGGAGGGGGGGGGGGGGGCAGCGGAGTGTGGCGGCGGGCGCGCGTGTGTGAAGAACACAGCGCATCTAGCTGGACGCCAGCAGCGACATTGTTGGTCTGTGGGGGAGTGTGTGCATGTGTGTGTGTTTGTGAAGGGCAGGGTCGGAGCTGGGAGGGGGGGCAGCGGAGCGCGGCGGCGGGCGCGTGTGTGCAGACCGCATGGCGTCCGCATGGCGCCCCGCATGGCGTCGCGCTCCCGCCTGCATTCACCTATGCGGGCGGGGGCGGGGGGGAGGGCGCCACCTGCACGCTCTCCTTGCCCCCGTTGGAATACGGGCCGTGCAGCCGCTCAGTCACACACAGCAGGTTGTGCACTCGCTCACCTCCCCAGGCTGCGCCGCCCGCGCGAGCTCCTTGGCCAGCCCCCATTGGAGCGCCCAGGAATGCTCAGGACCACATCGCCATGCAGAGTGGCAGACGGGTCGTGCACGCACGCACCCCCTCCACAGGTCTAAAACGCCAACACAGGCGTCCAGCAGACCATAAAATCACAGTAGGCCGTCGTGCACTCGCTCAACTCGTCGGGCGGCGCCGCCCGCGCGCGCGCTCCTTGGCCAGCCCTCGTTGGAATGCCCAGGAATGCTCAGGACCACATCGCCATGCCGAGTGGCAGGCAAGTCGTGCACTCGCTCACCTCCTCGGGCGGCGGCGCCAGCCCGCTTGGAATCCGGGCCATGCGGCCTCTCGAGCACCGTGGCCGCTCCAGCATCACGGCCATGCACCGTGGCGATACAGAGCAGCAGGCGGGTCGTGCATGCACGCACCTCCTCGGGCGGCGTCGCCCGCGCTCGCGCTTGGGCCACCTAGCGCGCCAAGTCCGCCCTGGTTGCGGCCCCTCGGGAAACACAATATCGCCAAGCAGACAAGCAGACGTGCAATCATTCACCTCCTCGGGTGGCGCCTCAGCTTCAGCCAGCCCCGTTGAAACACGGGCCATGCGGCCCCTCAGGATACAACACCATGGCTAAACACAGTTAACCATGCAGGCAGGTCGTGCATGCACGCACCTCCTCGGGCGGTGCCGCCCGCGCGCGCTCCTTAGCCAGCTTCCGCTCTAGGTCCGCCTTGGCTGCAGCCGCCGCAGCTGCTGCAGAGGCCGCCGCCGCCTCCGACGCCTGCTTTGCTGCGAGGAGCGCTGCGAGCTCGGAGTCGAGCTCGCTCTCGCGCGCCTGTGGTGTGGGGGAGGTGTGGGGCATGGGTGGGTGAGAGGCGTGTGTGCGTGGGTGTGCATGCGTGAGGGTGTGCGTGTGGATGTGTTTGTGTGCGTTAGGTCGCCTGCTTTGCGATTAAGAGCGCCTGGAGCTCGGAGTCGAGCTTGCTCTCGCGCGCCTGTGGTGTGGGGGAGGTGTGGGGGGTGGGTGGGTGAGAGGCGTGTGTGTGTGTGTGTGGATATGTGCACGTGGATGTGTGTGCGTGCGTTGGGTCGCATGCTTTGCAATAAAGAGTGCCTGGAGCTCGGAGTCGAGCGCGCTCTCGCGCGCCTGTTGCGTGGGATGTGTGGGGATGTGTGTGGGAGGCGTATGTGTGTGTGTGTGTCTTGGGTACGTGCGTGTGGATGTGTGTGCGTGCGTTCGGTCGCCTGGTTTGCGATAACGAGTGCCTGAAGCTCGGAGTCGAGCTCGCTCTCGCGCGCTTGCTTCTTGAAGCAGGGCGGGGTTGGAGCAGCAGGGTTGTGTGTGGGAGGTGTGGACCGTGTGTGCGTGTGGATGTGTGCGTGTGGGTGTGCGTGAGTCAGCGCGTGAGAGATTGAGCCTGCTTTGCGACGAGGAGTTGTCGGCGTGTCGGCCTCGCTCACCTGCGCGCATGTTGCGTGGGGTTGTGTGGGGTGTGGGCGTGTGGATGCGTGCATGTGGATGTGCGTGCTGTGTGGGCGTGCAAGTTGGGTCGCCTGCTGTGCGACGAGTGGCGCTTGGGGCTCTCGGCGTATCGACCTCGCTCTTGCATGCCTGGCGTTGGGACAGCAGGGCGTGTGTGGGGTCGATTTCCCGGTCGATTTCTCAGTCCGTCGGACGCGTATGTTGGCGTATTAGACCTATGGCGTGTGCACGTGGCGAATTAGACCCATGTGTGAGCGTGCAAGCGTATTGATGTAGTACTCCTGTTGTCGGGGCGTGCCCATTTTATGGTCCGTCATAAGCCTATGTTGGCGTATTAGACTTATGTAATTCGTGGCGAATAAGATTCATGTG
This sequence comes from Chlamydomonas sp. UWO 241, assembly GCA_016618255.1. Lineage (NCBI taxonomy): Eukaryota > Viridiplantae > Chlorophyta > Chlorophyceae > Chlamydomonadales > Chlamydomonadaceae > Chlamydomonas > Chlamydomonas priscui. The sequence continues at coordinate 286,323 of VFSX01000073.1, forward strand.
TGAGCGTGCGAGCGTATTGGCGTACTACTCCTGTTGCCTGCCGGGGTGGATCCATTTTCCGGTCCGTCAGACGCCTATGCTGGCGCATTAGACCTATGGTGTGTGCGCGTGGCGAATTAGACCCACGTGTGAGCGTGCGAGCGTATTGGCGTATTACTCCTGCAGCCGGAACTATTGCTGTTCAATTGTCGGGGTGCATTGCTGTTAGTACAGGCATTGCCGGTGCATGAATGCAGTCACCTGCTTTGCGCCGAAGAATGCGTGGAGCTCGGCGTCTGTCTCGGCCTCGCGCTTCTGTTGGGGATTCCGCGCGGGTGGGCAGCGTGGGTGGGTGCATGCACATGCATGGATGTATGTGTGTATGCGTGTGCGTGCTGCGCCTGACGGCTGTTTTGCGCCGAGCAAGGCGCGGAGAGAAAGAGAGAAGACAGACGGACACATAGAGAGAGGCAGAGAGACAGGGAGTGTGACTGACAAACAGAGAGAGAGAGAGGCAGAGAAACGGACAGAGAGAGACAGACAGACAGAGAAAGGGAGAGAGAGAGAGAGCGACAAGACAGAGCGACAAGACAGAGCGACAAACACAGAGCGAGAGAGAGACAGAGTGTGGGTGTCAATGTGTGTGTGATCGCGCTGTGTCTGATGCCTGCTTTGCGCCGAAGACTGCGTAATGCTCGGCTTCAGCTAATGGCGATTGGGGCTCGGCGTGGTCTGACATTTCTGCCGCGCGACTGCTCATTGGCAGAGGTGTGTGTTTGTTAGTGTGGCTGTGTGTTTGTGTGTGTGTGTGTGCGTGTGTGTGCGTGACTGCGTGTTTTTGTTTGTGGTTGTGTGTGTGTGTGTGTGTGTGTCTGTGCGACTGTGTGTGTGTGTGGCTGTGTGACTGTGTGTGTGTGTGTGGCTGTGTGACTGTGTGTGTGTGTGTGTGCATGTGTGCGTGTGTGAGAGAGAGAGAGAGCTGGGTGTGTACGGTTCCTCATAGTAAACTCGCGGAGGTGTGTGTGTGTGTGGTGGGCGGGGGGATCGCGTGTGCGGCACACGCACACACACACACACACACACACACAGACACACACGCACACACACACACACAGCCAGCTGCATCACCAGTTTGGCCTCCCTCAACTCTGCGGCAACGCACACACACATACACACACACGCGAGCACACGCACCCACACGCACCCACACACACACAGCCAGCCAGCTGCATCACCAGTTTGGTCTCCCTCAACTCTGCGGCGACACACACACAATACACACACACACAGGCAGCCAGCCAGCTGCATCACCAATTTGGCCTCCCTCAACTCTGTGGCACCACACACACACACACACACACACACATAGCAGGGTGTGACACACACACGAACCCATCAAAACCCTGGTACCCCCCCCCCACACACACGCACACACACACACGAACACACACGCACCTCTTGTAGGCTGCCAGCTGCTTCACCAGCTTCCTTTCCCTCAACTCTGCAGCACCACACACACACGCACACACACACACGCACACACACACCGTGTAGGCTGCCAGCTGCTTCACCAACTTGTTTTCCCTCAACTTTGCAGCACCACCCACACCCACCCACCCACCCACACGCGCACCTTGTAGGCTGCCAGCTGCTTCACCAGCTTCTTCTCCCTCAATTCTGCCGCGGCAATCGCGGCGAGGCTCGCGGCGAGCGCCTCATCGCTGCCTCCGAGCTTGCCCTCTGCATTGCGTGCTGACACCTGCGTGCGTGTGTGAGCGTGTGTGTGTGTGTGTGTCAGCGCCTCATCGCTCCTGCCGAGCTTGCTCTCTGCGTTGCGTGCTGACACCTGCACGCGTGTGTGTGTGTGTGTGTGTTTGTGTGTGTGTGTGTATGTGTGTGTGTGAGCGTGTGTGCATACATGTGTGTGTAGCCGTAAGCCAGGTTGTGCATGCGGCTGCCTCCCTCTCTTTCTCTCCTGGTGCGCGCGCGCACGCGTGTGTGTGTGTGTGTGTTTGTGTCAAGCGCTTCATTGCTGCCTCCGAGCTTGCCTTCGGCGTTGCGTACCGTCACTTGTGTATGTATGTGTGTGTGTGTCACACAGTGTGTGTGTGTGTGTGTGTATGTGTGTGTGTGTGCGGGAGCTGAGCAACTGATGCTAGCTAGAGCGGACCTAGAGCGGAAACACTTGAAACTGGTTATGACGCTTTACCTGCGACGCCGTGAGGCGCGTGTCTGCGGCGAACGCGCGCTGCTCGCTCGCTGCAAGCTTCGCGTGCGAGGCCTGTGGGGTGTGGGGTGTGGACGAGTGTGGACAGGTGTGTGGACGGAGGTGAGGGCTCAGGAGGGCTCAGGAGGAGGGTGCGTTGGGGAGCGTAGGGGGAGCGTGCGGGTGTGGAAGAATGTGGGCAGGGGTGAGGGATGCGTGTGGGTGAAAGAGGATGGTGCGTTCGTGTGTGTGTGTGGTGTGTGTGTGTGGTGGTGTGTGGGGGGGCAAGTTGCACTGATGGACTCTTGGACACACCCACACACCTACTACATGCAGTGAAGCGACTCTGGGACATCCACGCACACGCGCGCGTGGGTCCACAAGTCGCACCGCGAGCTGGTGGGGTCGCTCGTGCGCGTCGATGTCGACGCGCGGGCGTACTCTGGGACAGACACACACACACACACACACACACTCACACACACACACAAGCCCCCCCCCCACACAACCCCACACACACACAACGCGGGCTGGCGCTCGTGCGCGGCGCATTCGACGCGCAGACGTGCTCTGGGACACACACACACACACACAACAGCCCCCCCCACACACACGCACGCACCGCGAGCTGGCGCTCGTGCGCGGCGCATTCGACGCACAGACGTGCTCTGGGACACACACACATACACACACACAACAGCCCCCCCCACCCACACACACGCCCGCACCGCGAGCTGGCGCTCGTGCGCAGCGCATTCGACGAACAGACGTGCTCTGGGACACACACACACACAACAGCCCCCACACACAGACACACACACGCACCGCAAGCTGCCGCTCGTGCGCGGCGCACTCGACGCGCAGCCGCGCGATCGTCGCCTCGTACGCAGCCACGTCCTCTGCGGTGACCCCGCCGCCGCCGCCGCCGCTGTCAGCGCCGCTGCTGCTCCGCCGCACCGTCGCGGCCGCGGCGCCGCCGCCGCCGCTGCCGGCACCACCTTTGGCGACAGCCGGAGCCGCCCCCGCCGGCTGCTTGCCTGCTGCTGCTGCTCCTGCCGCGGGCGCGCGCGCCGCGCCCGCGGCCGCGCCGCCCGCGCCCATGCGCGCCGTCGCCTTCTGCAGCCCTGCTCCCAACTGCAGGGGGTGAGTGTGTGTGTGTGAGTGTGTGTGTGTGCGTGCGTGAGCGTGTGTGCGCCCACGGCCGCGCCGCCCGCGCCCATGCGCGCCGTCGCCTCTTGCAGCCCTGCTCCCAACTGCGGGGGGGGGGGGGGGGGGGGGGGTGAGTGCGTGTGTGTGTGTGTGTGAGAGCGCGCCCGCGCCAATGCGCGCCGTCGCCTTCTGCAGCCCTGCTCCCAACTGCAGGGGGGGGGGAGTGTGTGTGAGTGCGTGCGTGTGTGTGTGCGCGCGCCCGCGCCAATGCGCGCCGTCGCTTTCTGCAGCCCTGCTCCCAACTGCGGGAGGGGGGGGGAGGGAGTGTGTGTGAGTGCGTGCGTGCGTGTGTGTGTGTGTGCGCGCCCGCGCCAATGCGCGCCGTCGCCTTCTGCAGCCATACTCCCCCACCTGAAGGCACACACCAGAAAGTGCAGAGGGAGGGAGTGTGCGTGTGCACGCGTGTGTGTGTGCGTCAGCCGTCCGTCGCCCCCATGCGCGCCATCGCGTTCTGCAGCCCTGCTCCCAACTGCGAAGGGGGGGAGGGAGTGTGTGTGAGTGCTTGCGTGTGCGCGTTTTGTGTGTGTGTGTGTGTGTGTGTGCACCCGCGGCCGCGCCGCCCGCGCCAATGCGCGCCGTCGCCTTCTGCAGCCCTCCTCCCACCCGTAGGCACACACCAGAAAGTGCAGAGGGAGGGAGTGTGTGTATGTGTGTGTGTGTGTGTGTGTGGGACAGCATCTGCCGCGGGGTAGCTGAGGCCGGATCAGCCCCACAACCGTAACCACACGCAGCAAAAGCACAATTGACAGTTTCTGATGACAGTTTTTCAAATCCCGCAAACAACCCCAAGCCCACGGATATCCTCTCGTACTAGCGCATATGGTTGGTCACCCGCTACTGAACGAACTTAAGATCCAAGGGTCCTCGACTCATGAAACGATTGCCGGGGGGTGATTTAGCACTGGCAAGAGCCGTTATCTAGGTTGCCCGAGCGGTGGGAACTGTAATGTATTTCTCTCTCTCTCTCTCCTCTCTCTCTCTCTCTGTGTGTGTGTACGTGTGTTCCACGACACACTCCCCCCCCCACACACACCTCTGCGTCGTCATACGCGTCCGCGAGCGACGTCCGTGGCTGTCGGCTCGACCCTCCAGCGCCGTTGGCGCTGCCGCTGTTGCGCTGCTGCGCGGCGGACGCGCCCGCGACCGAACCGCCGACGACTAGAGCTGGTGTGGAGGGCGGTTGTGCGCGGGTACTCGGTGCAGCCTGCGCCTGTGCGTGTGGTCGATTTTACAGTCCGTCGGACGCCTTTGATGGCGCATTCGACCCAGTGTGTGTGTGTGTGTGTGTGTGTGTGTGTTTGTTTTGTGTGTTTGTGTGTGTGCGCGCGCCGCCGATGGCGAGGGCTGGTACTGCAGGAGGCGGTTGTGCGCGGGTGCTCGGGGCAGCCTGCGCCTGCACGTGTGTGTGTATGTGTGTGTGTGTGTGTGCGCCTGCGCGCGTGTGTGTGTGTGTGTGCATGTGTGTGTGTGTGTGCTGAGGCAGACGCGCCTGCGGCCGGGCCGCCGCCGACGAGAGCTGGTGTGGCGGGCGGTTGTGCGCGGGTGCTCGGGGCAGCCTGCGCCTGTGTGTGTGTGTGTGTGTATGTGTGTGTGTGTTTGTGTGTGTGTGTGTGCTGAGGCGCCGCCGACGAGAGCTGGTGTGGCAGGCGGTTGTGCGCGGGTGCTCGGGGCAGCCTGCGCCTGTGTGTGTGTGTGTGTATGTGTGTGAGTGTGTGTGTGCGTGTTTGTGTGTGTGTGTGTGTGTGTGCTGAGGTGCCGCCGACGACTAGAGCTGGTGTAGCGGGCGGTTGTGCGCGGGTGCTCGGGACGGCCTTCGCCTGCGTGTGTGTTTGTGTGTGTGTGACTGAGCGTGTGTGTGTGTGTGTGTGTGCGTCGCAGTGAGCTGAGTGAGACCCCCGTTGTGACCCCCGGTCACACAAACAAACCCCTAAACCCCACCGCCGGCTGCGGCGGCCAAAGACGGCGTCGAGCGCGCCGCCGCTGACGCGCGCGCCGCCGCCGCCACCACCGGCGGCGACGGTGCGTGTGCAGACACAGTGAGCTGAGGCGGGCACCTGTTGCGCTCTCCCTCTCTCCCTCTCACCCTCTCACTCACTCTCTCACTCTCACTCTCTCACCCTCTCTGAATCTCTCTCTGACTCTCTGACCCTCTCACTCTCTCACCCTCTTGACTCACTCTCACCCTCTCACTCACTCTCTGACTCTCACCCTCTCACGCTCTCACCCTCTGACCCTCTCACTCACCCTCTCACCCTCTCACTCACCCTTTCTGAATCTCTCACTCTCTGACTCTCTGACCCTCTCACTCTCTCACCCTCTTGACTCACTCTCTCACCCTCTCACTCACTCTTTGACTCTCTGACTCTCTCACCCTCTCAACCTCTGACCCTCTCTCACTCTCTCACCCTCTCACTCACCCTCTCACCCTCTCTGAATCTCTCTCTGACTCTCTGACCCTCTGACTCTCTCACCCTCTTGACTCACTCTCTCACCCTCTCACCCTCTCACTCACTCTTTGACTCTCTCACCCTCTCACCCTCTGACCCTCTCACCCTCTCACTCCCTCTCACTCTCTCACCCTCTCTGAATCTCTCTCTGACTCTCTGACCCTCTCACTCTCTCACCCTCTGACTCACTCTCTTACCCTCACCCTCTCGCTCACTCTTTGACTCTCTCACCCTCTCACTCTCTGACCCTCTCACTCACTCTCTCACTCTCACTCTCTCACCCTCACTCACCCTCTCTGAATCTCTCTCACTCTCTGACTCTCTGACCCTCTCACTCTCTCACCTTCTGACTCACTTTCTTACCCTCTCACCCTCTCACTCACTCTTTGACTCTCTGACTCTCTCACCCTCTCACTCTCTGACCCTGTCACTCACTCTCTCACTCACCCTCTCTGAATCTCTCTCTCACTCTCTGACTCTCTGACCCTCTCACCCTCTGAATCACTCTCTTAACCTCACCCTCTCACTCACTCTCTGACCCTCTGACTCTCTCACCCTCTTACTCTCTCACCCTCTCTCTAACAAAAGTAAACGCCCAAACCCCACCTGCGCATGCTCCGTGCCCCTCTCCCCCCACACAAACAACCCCCCTCTTAGAAATCCCACACCCACCGCCGGCTGCGCTGGCCATGCGGGCGTCGAGCGCGCCGCCAATGACGCGGGCGCCGCCGCCGCCGCGCCGGTGTTTGTGGGGGCGGAGGCTGTCGCCCCCGCCGCTGGCGGCTGCTGGCCCGGGTGGCTGCCGCCGCTGGCCGCGCCCCCCGCTGCTGCTCCTGCTGATGCTGCTGGCTGCATGAAGCGCGCGAGGCCTTTGGGCTTGGAGGACGAGCCGTCGCCTGTGTGTGTGGGGGGTGGGTGGGTGGGGGGCGCATGTGTGCGCGCGTGTGTGTGTGTGTATGTGTGCGCGCGTGCACGTGTGTGTAGTCGATTTTACAGTCTGTGTGTGTGTGTGTGTGTGTGTGCATGAAGCGCGCGAGGTCCTTGGGCTTGGAGGAGGGGCTGTGTGTGGGGAGGGGGGAGGGGGAGGGGGGGTATGTGTGTGTGTGTGTGTGAGCGCGTGTGTGTGTGTGTGTGGGGTGGTGGTGGTGTAATTGTGTGCGTGCATGCATGACGCGCGCGATGCCCTTGAGCTTGGAGGAGGGGCAGTGTGTGTGTGTGTGTGTGTGTGTGCGTGCGTTGTGCGTGTGTGTGTGTGGAGGTATGTGTGCGCACACACATGTGTGTGCGTGCATGAAGAGCGCGAGGCCCTTGGGCTTGGATGAGGGGCCGTCGCCTGTGTGTGTGGGGAGGTTGTGCGTGTGTGCGTGCATGCAGAGCGCGAGGCCCTTGGGGTTGGAGATGGGGCTGTGTGTGTGTGTGTGCGCGTGTGTGAAAGTGTGTGTGTGCGTGTGTGTGTGTGTGCGTGTGTGCGTGCGTGCGTGTGTGTGTGTGTGTGTATGCGTGCATTACGCGCGCGAGGCCCTTGGGCTTGGATGGGGGGCCGCCGACTGAGTGAGTGTGTGTGTGCATGTGTGCCCCCTACACACACTCGCAAACACAGACACACACACACGCACACACACACTTGCCGACGCAGCTGCACGCGTGACCGGCAGCGGCGGGGCCTCCTCCTCGACCTCCTCGTTGGTGTCGCCCCCCTCCCCTACACACACACGCACACACACACACCTGCCGACGCAGCTGCACGCGTGACCGGCAGCGGCAGCGCCTCCTCCTCGTCCTCCTCGTTGGTGTCGCCCCCCTCCCCTTCACACACTCGCAAACACACACACACACACACACACACACACACCTGCCGACGCAGCTGCACACGTGACCGGCAGCGGCGGCGCCTCCTCCTCCTCGTCCTCCTCGTTGGTGTCGCCCCCCTCCCCTATACACACTCGCAAACACACACACACACACACACACACGCACACACCCGCCGACGCAGCTGTATGCGTGACCGGCAGCGGCGGGGCCTCCTCCTCCTCGTCCTCCTCGTTGGTGTCGCCCCCCTCCCCTACACACACTCGCAAACACACACACACACACACACCTGCCGACGCAGCTGCACGCGTGACCGGCAGCGGCGGCGCCTCCTCCTCCTCGTCCTCATCATCGGTGTCGGCCCCCTCCCCTACACACACTCGCAAACACTTACACATACACACACACACACACACACACCTGCCGACGCAGCTGCACGCGTGACCGGCAGCGGCGGCGCCTCTTCCTCCTCGTCCTCCTCGTTGGTGTCGCCCCCCTCCCCTACACACACTCGCAAACACAGACACACACACACGCACACACACACACCTGCCGACGCAGCTGCACGCGTGACCGGCAGCGGCAGCGCCTCCTCCTCGTCCTCCTCGTTGGTGTCGCCCCCCTCCCCTACACACACTCGCAAACACACACACACACACACACCTGCCGACGCAGCTGCACGCGTGACCGGCAGCGGCGGCGCCTCCTCCTCCTCCTCATCGTCGGTGCCCCCCCTCCCCTACACACACTCGCAAACACAGACACACACACACACACACACACACACACACACCTGCCGACGCAGCTGCACGCGTGACCGGCAGCGGCGGCGCCTCCTCCTCCTCGTCCTCATCATCGGTGTCGGCTGCGCGCCGCACCGCCGCCGGGGCCGGGGCGGTTGGGGTCACCTTTTGGGGCATAGGGTTTAGGGTTTTAGGGTGAAGGCGTTTAGGGTTTAGGGGTTCAGGGTTCAGGAGTGGTTTTACCTGGCATTGGGTCGTGGGTGGGGGCACGGCATGGCATTGGGTCATGGCGCCGGATAGATGCGGGGGCCGGGGCGGATGGGGTTTAGGTTTACGGTTCAGGGGTTCAGGGTTCAGGGGTCGGGGTTTAAGGTTTGGGGTTTAAGAGTTTTGGGTCCAGAGGTGAACTGGCATTGGTGAGTGTTATGGTGTGGGTCGTTGCCAGTGATTTTGTTTTCAGTATTTTTAGCTACTTTCTGGGAGCCGGCGCGCGGACCGACGTCCCATTGACCGCCTTGACCGCTGTCTTAGCGTTGACCGTTGACCATCAAATCTAGGTGGTTGTCAAGCTCCCGACGAGATCTATCTGATGGGATCGTAAGACCATCAAGCAACTTGGTTGGTTGATCTCTATCTGATGGGACCGACAGTAGCCAAATGGCTCCCAATGGCTCCCAGGAGCCCAAAACAAAATCACTGGTCGTTGCGTTGCGTGGCACGGGGCCATGGCGCCGGACGGAGGCGTGGGGTTAAGCAATTAGGGGTTTCGGGTTACGAGTTTAAGGGTGGGTTGGCCATGGCATTGGGTCGTGGCATGAGGGCGCGGCATGGCACGGGGGCGTGGCATGGGCCGGGACGGCGGGGGTCACCTTTTGGTGGGGTGGGGTGGTGGGGGGGCTTGGGGGTGGGGGGGGGGCATGGGCCGGGACGGCGGGGGTCACCTTTTGGGTGGGGCGTGGGGGGTGGTGGGGGGGGGCATTGGGGGGTGGGTGGGGGGGGCATGGCACGGGGTCACTTGCCACTTGTCTCCGACCTGCTTTCCTTACGTCCTTCCTTCCTTCCTTACTTGTTCCCTACTTCCTTAAGTAAGGACTTTGTAACGTCGACCCTACTTCCTTACTTCCTTACGTTTACCCTACTTCCTCGTCACTTCCACACGTTTACCCTTTAATTTACGCGTTTCCTTAAGGGAGTAAGTACTTCCGTACGTGTTTCCGACCTCTTATCCCTCCCGACTCCCCCCCGCTCCCCCCCTTCCGACCTTTTTCTTCCAAAAATGGTCTTCCTCTTCAGCGGTACGAGGTGACAGCTTCTGCGCCTGTGGAGGTCGTGGTGATGGGTTTCAACCCTCAACCCTAAATTATTATCCCCAAACCTTAAACCGTGAACGCTGAAAACAAACTGTGTAGGTCGTGGTGATGGGTGGTTCCCCCCCTCCGCCCCCCCCCCCCCCCTCTCTCCCTCCCCTCGCCTCCCCCCCTCCACCTTCACCTCCCCTTCCCTCATCCCCTCTCCCCCTCCCTAAAACCCTGAACCCCAAACACCCTAAACCCTCCCAAAACACTGCGCGCACCTTAGTCCCCAAAACACCGTTCTCCTCGGGCACCGCAAAAGGAGCCTCTCCCCTCCCCCCCCTCCCCCCCCTATCCCAACACCCCAACACCAACCCAACCCAAGACCCAAAACCCCCAAAAAACGCGCGCAACAGTTATACGAGAGCTCCTCCTTCCCAACCCCGGTTCTCTCGGGCACTGCCAACGCGCCGCCCCTCTCCCCTCCCCCCCTCGCTCCCCCCCCCTCTCTCCCTAGCACCCCAACACCCCAAAACCCCAAACCCTACAACACCCCAATACCCCCAAACACCACCACCTGCACACCTCCTCCTTCCCAAACCCGTTCTCCTTGGGCACCGCCGACGGAACCTCTCCCCCCCCCCCTCTAACATCCCAACCCCCCAACCTCCCAACCCCCCAGCGCTTCTTTCCAAACAGTGATTCCCCTGCGAGCCGTATACAGCTCGGGGCCGGATCTCCCATTTCCCAGAAAGCCACCCCACGCTTGGTGGGAGAGGGTGTGGATGGGGGCGTTGGGAAGCTCTCGCTGAGAGCAGCACAGCGGCACGCGTTGCGTGGACACCCGCTGTGTATTGCGCCTGGTGTGAGCGGTCAAAGTTGCTTGAGCCGGGGGAAAAGTAATTACTAAAATCTTTCCCAGGGACCACTGTTTCCAAACCCTTTCTCCTCGGGTACTGCCAAAGGAGCCCCTCACCTCCTCCCCCCCCCCCCCCCCCTCCCTTTCCCTAAATCCTAAACCTTTAACCCCCAAACCACACACAAAATGCGCGCACCTTATTTTCAAACCCATTTTCCTCGGGCACCGCCAAAGGAGGCTCTCCCCTCCTCTCCCCCCCCCTCTACCCAACACCCACACCCCAACCGCCCGCACAACCTGCTTCTCTCGAACCCGTTCTCCTCGGGCACCGCCGAAGGAGCCCCCCCCCCTCCCCCTCCTCGCCCCCCCCCCCTCGCTCTCCCCAACACCCCAAACCCCAAACCCCCAAACCGCCCGCACGCCCTCTTCTTCTCCAAACCGTTCTCCTCGGGCACCGCGCCGTCGCCCCTCACCTCCTTCCCCCCTCCTTCCTCCCCCTAAACCCTAAAACCCCAACCACCAAGTGCTGCACACCTTCTTCTTCCCGAAACCGTTCTCCTCGGGCACCGCCGTTGGCGCCGTGCGCGCCGACGCGCTTAGACGCTTGGCCATCGGGCTCTCCTCCGGCTGCGAGGCCAGCCGCTGCGCGGGCACCTGAGTGGTGTGTGTGTGTGTGTGTGTGCGCATTCGTATGTGTGTGCGTGCGTGTACGGCGGGGGGGGGGGGCATTCTTATGTGTGTGTGTGTGTGTGTGTGTGTGTGGGCTCTGTGGGCGCCCCACTCTGTGGGCTCTGTGTGTGTGTGTGGACTCGCCCCACTCTGAGGGCGCCCCACTCTGTGGGCTCTGTGTGTGTGTGTGTGGACTCTGTGGGCGCCCCACTCTGTGGGCGCTGCGCCCGCGCAGTCATCGCCGCCGCCTACGTCGACCCCCCTTCACCGATGCCGCCGCCGATTCTCGCCGCCTCTCCTCCTCCGTACGCCCCTGTTGTCGGGCTGCCAATTCAGCAGCCAGTCGACGCATGCATCCAGGAACTCAGTCCATCCGCACTCTCTCGCACGCCCTCCACATGGCAAAAAACACGTGACGCCCTACCGCACAGATTTCCCTCCCCCCGCAGCTCTGCAGCTTCAGACAACGGAGCCCAGGTATCTCAGTGCCATCACCTCGACCGCCATGCGGCCCGAGCCAGCGCTCAGCGCTCAGCGCTCAGCGCTTGAGCTACCGAGTTCCTCCAGCCGCCACCGTCCCGCCCACCGCCCACTGCCCAGTTGTTCATTCGACCCCACGCCCCACCTCAAGAGACCCACCGCTTATCCCACTGCCGCCCCGTCGACCTCCATACACCCACATGCTCGTCACATGGAGTTGCCCCTCCCATGCGCCCCATGCGCGCACATGCACCCCATGCACCCCCCCCCATGCTAACAGCGCCTATGTATGCGCCATGTGGCCGGGCCACAGTGTGGCTCCCTCCTCTCTCCCCTCTCCTCCCTCCCTTCTCCTGTCTTCCACCCCTCCATCCCCGCTGCACCCCACCCCATCTTGTGCCCCCCCGCCCCTCCCCCTCTCCCTCCGACTACCCGCTGCCTCCCTCCCACTGCCTCCCACTTGCACGACTACCGCTGTTCGGACACGACTTCGCTCTATGCCGGCGGCGCCATCACCTTCTTCCGGCTCACGCCGGTGACTTTTGCGCCCACTCCGTCACGTTCCACGCCCTCCGCAAACATCCATCTCTTCAACTTCACACGCGACATCCCCGAGCGCCCCGAGTTCGCCGAGCGAGTCACCACCGAGTGGATCATCTTAGCATGATTTCCACAACTGTGGAAGTCCTTCTGCCGACACCTAGTTTAAACTCAGTCGAGGCGGATTGACGAACACAGCCGTCAATGACCCGCCACTGCCCCTTTCCCCCACTGCTTTACGAATGAGGTTGTTCACCCTCTTGCTGGCGCACGGTTGGTCTCCCGCCTTCAAACGGAATCTCCTCAATTGATGACTAGAAACAGCCTATCTAGGTCTGCCGTGCAGAGTTCTCTGTAACGATCTCTCTCTCTCTATGTGTGTGTGTATGTATGTGAGAGGCTGTGTCACAACGGAGAGGCTGATGTGATATGCGCGACCAGATGCACGCGTGGGGCGCGCTCACACGCTTGGCTATCGGGCTCTTCTCCGGCTGCGAGGCCAGCCGCAGGGCGGGCACCTGAGTGGTGTGGCGGTGGCTCCGCTGAGGATCTCGGAGAAATGATGGCCTACCCCGGGCCTCACAGCTCGCTTCCACAATCCAGTCCCCGTCGGAGGTACGTTTTGTCTCGAAAAATGTGTGAACGTTTTTTTTTTCGCACTCGTCGAATCGAACTTCGCGCAATTTCGACCAGCAGCGCCAGCCCGAAACGGCTTACATTAACCTCGTGTGTTTCAGGGTTGCGGGTTGCGGGTTGGCTAACGGACAGTGGTCCCTGGGAAGGATTTTAGTAATTCGTTTTTTGCCGGCTCCAGCAACTTTGACCGCTCATACCAGGCACAATACACAGCGGGTATTCATGCAGCGCATGCCGTTGTGCTGCTCTCGGCAACAGCTTTACTACGCACCGCTCCACGCCCTCTCCCACTAAGTGTGGAGTGGTTTTCTGGGAAATGGGAAATCCGACTCGGAGCGGTATACGGCTCGCAGGGGAATCACTGCTAACGGAAACACTGGCGCGGGGTGGTTGAGTGTGATGCCTCACCATTCCCAACGCTCTAGGCGGCGCCCAAACTATGCAGTGTGTGCGACGGTGGACCATAAACCGCGTGGGGTGGGAACCTCCCGGCGGGGAGTGGGGGGTGTATGGGGACTGTGCTGTTACTGTTGCTGTTACTGCTGATGTAACTTTTTACTGTTACTGCTGATGATGGATTTTACAGTTGTGTGTGACGCACCTTCAGGCAGCGTATTCGACCTTGCTCGGCGTAGAGCGATCGAGTGCTACAGACGGGTGGCTGGCTACTTGTGGTGGGGGGCTAGTGGGTCGCGGCTGGACCTAGACAGGGCACTCGCCCCCCAGATCTAACTCCTGCCCGTGAAGGCACGGCCGGGGTTCAAAGGCTCGCGGGATCGCGCCCCTTAGACCTCCACCGTAGCGGCAGCAAACGTCAATCTCCTCCTCCATGCAGTCCATCAACTGATACTGTTACTGTTACTGCTACTGTTGCTGTAACTGTTGCTGTGACTGTAGTTGCAGCGATGGGACGCGCCGCCCGGCGCCTGGGCCGCTCCCGCCTGCCTCGTCCACACACACACACACACACACACACACACACACACACACACACACGCACACATGCACACTGTTGCTGTCACTGTAACTGCAACTGCAACTGGAACTATTACCTGCAGCGAGGGGAAGTGCCGCCCAAAGCCTGGGCCGCTCCCGCCTGCCTCGTCGACACACACACACACACACATACACACACACACACACACTTACACACACACACACACACACACGCATGCACATGCACAAAGTTGCTGTAACTGTTGCTGTCACTGTCACTGCAACTGTAACTGGTACCTGCAGCGGTGGTTATTGCCGCCCGGCGCCTGGGCCGCTCCCGCCTGCCTCGTCGACACACACAAACACACACACACACACACACACACACACACACACACACACACACTTATACACACACATACACACACGCATGCACATGCACAAAGTTGCTGTAACTGTCACTGTCACTGTCACTGCAACTGTTACTGTTACCTGCAGCGATGGGAATCGCCGCCCAGCGCCTGGGCCGCTCCCGCCTGCCTCGTCGAATCCGCCGAGGTCCTGCTCCGGGTGATTGCCCACAAAGGAGGGGCGCCCGTACTGCGTGCATGCGTGCGTGTGTGTGCGCGTGTGTATGTGTGCGTGGGTGCGTGGGTGGTGTGTGTGTGTGTGTGTGTGGTCGATGTTACAGGCCGTCGGACGCCTGTATTCGCGATTTTGGGTGCATGCGCTGAAGTCCTGCTCTGTGTGGTTGCCGTGAAGGAGGGGCGCCCGTACTGCGTGCATGCGTGCGTGTGTATGTGTGTGTGCGTGTGTATGTGTGTGTGTGGGGGGGGAGTTCTGGGTGTGTGGAGCGAGGTCCTGCTCTGGGTGGTTGTCCGCGTAAGGGGCGGGGGCCCGTACTGCGTGGATGCGTGCGCTTGTGGGGGTGATGACACGCAGTTGGTAAGTGAAGAAGTGCGTGGATGCGTGTGGGTGGGTGGGGGGGCATGCAGTTAGCGGGTGCAGTTGTGCCTCGTTGAACCCACGAGGTGCTGCTCCGGGTGGTTGCCCACAAAGGAGGGGCGCCCGAACTGCGTGGATGCGTGTGTGTGCGCGCGTGTGTGTGGGGGGGGAAGGGGGTGCGTGGAGCGAGGTCTTGCTCGGGGCTGTTGCCACCTGCGCTGCCCCCCCTCCCCCACCACCACACACACACGTACACACACACACACACACACACACACGTACAGCACACGCACACAGCGCACACACAGAAAACACACACAGCAAGCACAAACAGTACACAGCACACACAAACAGCACACACACACACACACACACACACCGCACCCCGCTCTCCATGCCGGTCATATCCGACATGCCATTGCCCGGCGCAACACACATACACACACACACACACACACACGCACACACACACACACACCGCACCCCGCTCCCCATGCTGGTCATATCCGACATGCCATTGCCTGCCGCAAACACACACACACACGGTCCTTTGCCCATCCCATCCACACATCCACACATCCGCACAAAACCCCAAACCCCAACCGCACCTCGCTCTCCATGCCAGTCATATCCGACATGCCGTCTTCGTCGACCGGCACAAAACACACACACACACAAACAGCACACACACACACACACGCACACTCACACACACACGCACGCACAGCACACACAGACACAGCGCACCTCGCTCTCCATGCCCGTCATATCCGACATGCCGTCGTCGTTGCCCGGCGACACACACACACACACACACAGCACACACACACACCGCACCTCGCTCTCCATGCCCGTCATATCCGACATGCCGTCATCGTCGCCCGGCGCAACACACACACACACACACACCGCACCTCGCTCTCCATGCCCGTCATATCCGACATGCCGTCATCGTCGCCCGGCGCAACGGGCTCCGAGGAGATGACGATCTGAGCGGTGACGGTGCCCTTGGCGGAGCCGAGCTGTGGTTTGGTCAGGTGGATGGGGGGCGTCAGGGGGGGGAAAGGGGCTGGGGGGGGGGGGGGGGATTGTGTAGACGGTTTCGATGAGACGGCGATCTGATCGTGGCGGTGCCGTTGGTGGACCTGAGGTGAATTTTGGTCGGGGGGAGGGGGGTCTTGAGAAGGTGCAGAAGGCTCTGACGAAGGCACAACCTGAGCGGTGACGGTGCCCTTGCTTGAGCCGAGCTGTGTTTTGGTCCGGGGGGGGGGGGTCATAAGAAGGTGCACACGGCCCCGACAAGATGACGATATGAGCGGTGATGGTGCCCTTTTGGGGGGAAAACGAAAGGATGACTGACCCCAAGAAAACTCCTGGTGTCGTCCCGAGGGTGGAGCCGAGCTGTGCTTTGTGTTCGGGAGGGGGGGGGGGGGGGCAGGGGGTTGGATGCAGTGATTCCCCTGCGAGCCGTATACCGCTCCGAGCCGGATTTCCCATTTCCCAGAAAACCACCCCACACTTGGGTATTGTGCCTGGTATGAGCGGTCAAAGTTGCTGGAGCCGGCAAAAGACTAATTACTAAAATCCTTCCCAGGGACCACTGGTTGGATGGCGTCTACGGGAGGTGCGTGCGTGCATTCGTTTGCGCGTGCATACACACACACATGCACAGCAGGGATGCAGAAAATGTTATGCATGATGGCGGTCTTGTGACGCCCCGCAGAGCCGCTTTGGAGCAATTGGGGTCGAACGTGTGTCGCTGAAATGTGAAAACCGCAGATTTGCACACTTTCCACACAAAAACGTATCGCGTCCGTGCTCTGGCGCGACGCAGAGGTCCCGCCAAACGATCCTCCCGTGTGACGCACGTAACCGCGTCACGGATTTCTGCACCACTGTTGCACAGACATACACACACCTTGAACGGGATCTTCAGCAGGCGCTGGTCTGGCCCGCACGGGCCGGCGTCCGCGAAGTTTGCCATGTCGATGTCAGTCTTCCCAAACGTGGCCATTTCGTCGTTCTTTCCGGCCGGCATCTGCACCTTGAACGTCACGGGCTTGACCTGGGCGCGTGCGCGGGTAGGGTGGGCGATCAGAGTGACAGGCAACAGGGGAAACAGCTCCGCATCTGAACCTTGAACGTCACGGGCTTGACCTGGGCGCGTGCGTGCGCAGGGTGGAATGACGTGAGCAACAGACAATCGTAACTGCATGCGCAGGGTGAAGCGACGTGACTTCACAGACAACATTTACTGCATGTGCAGGGTGAAATGACGTGAGTCTGAGTAATAGTAACAGACAGGCAACAGCAGTAGTGACAGCTCGGCATCTGCACCCGTTCATGAACAGGTGGCCGGCTCGGCCCGCACACATACACACAAGGAAGCCCTTGGCGGTCGTCGCACAGCCGTATAATGCGCGGGGTGTTTGAAGTCAGCCTTGCGTAGTAACTGGTAGTGTTCAGCTCTGAAACTACAACTGCCACTGCTCGCAGCCCACGACTACAGTGACATCGCGTGCCGCTGGTGGTGCAAATTACTCTACCTCGAAGCCGCCGGTCTTGGCCTTCATCATGGTGACGACCATGGTGAGCGGCTGCAGGGGGTGGGTGACGCAGGGGGGCGCAGAGCGAGGGAGGGACCGTGTGGGTGGGTGTGGGTGTTTGTAGGTGGTTTAGTGGGTGTTTGTGGGCGATCAGCGGGGGAGGTGGCCCATGGCGAGCATCTGTGGGTGATGGAGAGGGGAGTGCATGTGCACACATGTGCGGTGGTGGCGGTGGGCTCACACGTCGACTGAGCGGTGCAATGCTTGGGGCGCATGGGGGGCGCATGGGGGGCTGCATGGGGGCAACCTCGTTTGCAGCAACCAACCTTCGTGAACGTGATTGTGCCCTTGCGCGCCACCGCCACCTCAGTCATGGCGACCTTGGCGGATCGGGCCATGACGACGCGCGCGCACTCCACGCCCTCTGGCACTCCCTCCAGCTGCACCACCTGCACCTCGAACCTGTACCGCATCCCGGCCTTCCCAATCCCTAGCATGCCCTTGCTCATCTTCTTTAGACCAAACATGGCGTGCAGCTGTGGCCAAACCGACCCCCTTGCTTACAGGCCGAGATACATGCCCACTAGTGGATCGTGCACGATCTCTTTCACATATAGCGGCCCCAACGCTGGGCTGCTGTGATGGGGTCGATTGGACAGTAGTAGAGTGTGACGAGGTCTGGGGGCTTCTCATATTTGGCTCAAACAGGCCACACTGGCAAAAGTGGGGCAAACCGTTGTTCGCCGTGGCACTCGCCATCATCAGGGTGTCCTTGCGCATGCGCACACGCAGTCACACGTGGAGGGAACCACGCAGCTCGCGCACGCAACCCCACTCGTAGGTGACTCATCTGAGCTTCCCCTTGCTTTGGTGGTGGTCCTAGACCACAATGCATGTGGACCTGTGCATGCGTGGGAGAGGCAGCCGCTGTGGGGGCATGCTGTGGAGGCCCCTGAGGGGCAGGGGGAAACAGAGGCACGCACATGCACGTGTGTGTGCATGCATGCCAGGGGTGGAGGGTGCGCTCCAACAGGGGGAACCCCAGCAGCGCGTGGGCAACCGCCAGTCGCATATGAGTGCACACACCCGCACATGCACGCTTGCATGGGCGGCTGTGCCCCCCCCCCTCCCCATGCTCCACCCCGCCGCCGGTGGTGACACGCGCAGGAGGCGCGCATTCGCCGACACGCCCGTCGTGGCGTGGCAGCAGCAGCGGGCAGCGGCAGCGTTAGCAGCAGCAAGCGCCGGAAGCAGCGGTAGAGGCCGCGAGCAGCCTTGAATACATACATGGATGCCATGGCGGCGGCAAAGACGTACCGCATCCGCTTCGCGACGCACACCGAGGAGGACCTGGAGGTGTGTTTGCACGTGTGTGTGTGTGT